>PVIC010019343.1:7965-30750 GCA_004025085.1 Thryonomys swinderianus | reverse complement strand
AAAAAAAAAAAAAAAAAAAAAAAAAAAGAATAACTGCAGTCCCAGAACACAAGATTGGTTTACTTAATTTTTTTCCCTTCTCCCAAAACTGCAGACCTGAGCAACCCCCTTGCAGCAAAGGGGTCAGCCCATCCCCTTTTACTTGCAAATGATCCTCTTCCATCCTTTAGACAATTCCCATAGAACAGACCATTCTCTCACTAGGGTTAAATGACCCTCTCCCACCAAGAGGAAGATTAAAGCTATAGATGATCCAAACCCACAGAGTTCCAGCTCCCAAAACACATAAAAGATCCCCAGTTCCCAAATGTACCGGGCCCCATTTCTTTGAGCACCTGCACTCTGCTCTTGAGTAGAATCCAGAGAAATCTTTGTAACAGAGAACCTGCATAGTTATTTTAAAGGAGTACATTAAATTCCTTATTTCAGCTCTGGGCAGAACTAGCCTGGTGACAATCTCATTATGTAGTTCAGGCTGGCCTTGAACTTACTACATAGGCCAGGCTGACCTCAAACTCACAATGACCCTCCCGCCTCTGCTTCCAAGTGCTGAAATTATAAGCAGACACCACCCTTCCTAGCTTTAAATGAACTGATTTAAGGAAAAGTAGTAAGTCCAGATGGATTTGAGAATGGTGACACAGTATGCAAATCATAAGGCTGAGTGTGAAACAGAGCCACAGGCAATGTGGACAGATACCAAAGTTTCTAAAACTGCAGAGTAAAATGCTTCATTAAAAACTTTAGTCTAGTATCCAAGGGTGAATATGGCTTTGCACTAGAGAGATCAATTTAAAACCTTAGCTCTCACAACCCTTAGATGAGAGTTCAGAGGGCCTGAACTATGCTGAGTAGAGAGAGAGGTAAGAAGAGGAAGTCATGGGGGTGGGGAGAGGAGTGATTCACTAGATTTCAAGAACAGGAAGTAGCAACTCATTGTATACAATGTTTTTTTATGAATATGAATCTTGCAATAGTCTTTGTTTGTTTGTTTTTTCTTTTTGGTACTGGGGGTTGAACTCAGGACCTTGCACTCGTGTGGAGCCACTGAGCTATAGCCCTGGTCCATGGCAATACCCTTTGGAACAAGGTTTGAACGAGGATGAGTGCTGAGCCTACATAAGTGAGATGAGCACAAGGTACCCTTTTCAACAATCCACAGATCTTGGATAATAAGCTTGAGAAAATGCCAAGGATTCCAGCATTAACACAGAAATAATGAAAACCAAGAATTAGGTATGTGGGGTCTTAACACTCTGCACTGAAAGAGGCATATATTCTAAACAACAGAATGCTATACACCATATAGATACCAAGGCCTTCAAGATGCAGCACTTTCGCTACTCTTTTCCCTGAGCAAGCTCCCACATTAACATTCCCCATTTCCTGTAGCTCTAATGCCAAGACATAACACATGATAAACCTGGCAGTTGAGGGAATTTTATTACTCAAGGAAAATTTAAGCAACACCCCCCTAACAACTTGGAAGGACCTTTCTCATGAGCTCAAGTCCCCTCTAAAAATAGACACAGTGAACACCATTCATTTGGTTCATAAACTTACCACATCTTGCCACTTGGCAGACTGGCAGAATGAATAGATTCATTATCTCTTCATTTATGTTTTTCTTAGGAGCTGTCAAGCTTTTGCACTCTACATTTCCTCCAACAATCCATTCTAAGAATGTCTCTGCTTAGAATCATTCACACAGCAGCTTTGCACATCCTGCCCCACAGTGGAGTTATTTGCATTGTGCCTTATCTCTCTCCCTTAAAAGAGGATACGGACTGCCATAGCTTAGAGGCCTCAGATACAAGTAGAGGCTCCATAGCTATTTGAAATAAACCTGCTTGCTTTCTGGTTAAGTACTGTTATTCCCATTCTGTTGGAAGTACTGCCATCTCAAGAGTCCAAAAGTGTCTTATCAGCAACTATTCTAAATACTTCCCCTTCACCATTATTGTGCAAGAAAATATGGATAAAACAATTTACTAATTCAGGAAGATTTCAGGGTGTGCCAGGTTCCCTCCATCCCTCAGTCAGTACTCTGTTTAACCACCCACCCAGGGCGGGGTGGCTACTGCCATGACAAATACTGCCTACACCTCACCATAATTCTAAAATGTAAACTTGTGAATAACATTCGACCTGACTTGGGCCCAAGAGACAAGATATACAGAGATGAAGATTAGCCTTTATTCCCTCAGTGGGCTAAGACACAAAACATTAACCTACCGGGGAACTGGATTCTCATTCCAACCCTTCTGGACTTGAGCAGAGGCTGAAGAGCAAGTCGCTGACATTTCTGCATCCTATTTCTTCACACCAAAGTTCATATGAACAAAACTTTTTTGAAGGAGGGCAAAGAAAAAGCTTACTATAACTCAGTGGAAGCATTCATCCAACCTAGTTTAAGTTTTGTGACCTACTAGTATATATTTTATATGAATATGCATAAGCCTTTGTCTTACGCTGTTCCTAAGGGCTTATTAGAGAATCATGATATATGAAACCCATAATAGAAATTCAAGAGAGAAAATTATAAAGATGAATTCTTAGGCCAAGGAGACTAGACATAGTAGGAAGGAAAAAGTGGCAATGAAGACTGAAAAGCAGGATCAGATGTAGTAGGAGAACCGTAACACTACAGTAATATAAAAACTAACATGAGGGCATTTGCAAGAATTAGGGAATCACCTTGTGTCAGATATCATAAAAAGAAATTAAAGAGTGCAGAAAAGTTTTTTTTAATTCTTCTAGTTGTGTTAATTCTATCATATATTAAGCCCTTTTACCCTGTAAAGTTAAAATCTCACTACAGCACAACCTACAATGGTACAAATTTGACATACCACTAGTCAAGCTTCTACTCCATTCTAAGAGGAGAGACTTTCTTAGAAGCATTTTACCCACGATGCTCTTCTGCTGAATAAACCCACTTGCTCTGACAGATGTACACCTCATAGTTGATTTCATTATTGCTTTTTTGATCTTGCCTGCTTACAGTGTTTATTCTTTTGCTCTCTACTTTTATTCCTTGATTTTTGTTACTGATTTTTTTCCAATATTTTCTATTTATTCCTTTACCTTATATCCCCACTTTTCCCATAGACATACAGCACCTGAAATGCTTTTTAACTCTGTTCAGTTATACCCCTTCAAGGCCAACCCCCTTCTGCTGGCCTCATTCCACAATGGATACCTCCTCTGCTCTCCAAATCTCAATAGCCCTCTGGCCTACTTAAGTGAACTTCCTTATGATCAGACCCCACCCACCCCCAACCAGACCTGTTTTTGTTACCCCTCCTTTCTACATGTCCAAATATTAGCTTGATTGTTCTTAGCTTGATGTTAGCTCAAATCTTTCTTGATATTCTCCCTTTCCTAAATTCCTTTGGTCTGTGTTACTCACTAGTTTATTTTACTTCTATTACCCACCCCCACACCCCATTATTTCTTGAATAGTAAGGACCAGAGAATGCAGGCTGCTGGGCATATTTCCCTGGATTTTTCCTCCACAGTGATAGACAAAAAAGCGGGTGCTCAAGAAACACCTTTGGATTATACAATGTTCACTGTTCTGAGTATGCTATTTAATTGGGGGGGTTTTTTTGTTTGTTTTGTTTTGTTTTTTGAGATAGGGTCTTTCTTTGTAGTTCAGGCTGGCCCTGAGTTCACTATGTAGCCCAGGCAAGCCTGGAACTCAGCAATCCTCCTGTCTCTGCCTCCAGCATGCTGAGATGACAGGCGTGAGCCACCACACCCAGCACTGTGGTATGTGGTATTGATTGCTGGTGGGCGTGAGTCACCACGCCCAGCATTATATGTGGTTACCGGAGATCAAACTCAGGGCCTTGGGCTTGCGAGGCAGGTGCTGGAACCACTGAGCTAAATCTCTGGCAATATGCTATTTAATTTTAAGACTGTTCTTTGTCTTCTCAGTAATCATGTACTGAAATACAGCAAAGCCTATGAGAGTCAGGACATTGGTTTCCCTACATATTATTCTCCCTCTCTAGAATTTAACATATGAGGAACACACACCACACAATAATAAAAATCTGCAACAAGAGGCCACAAAACCTAGCTAGATGCTTCCCTTGCATTTGAAAAAACTGTCCCTTGTCCAGCATTCAGGTTTAACCAAGACCCCCTTAAATTAAAAAACAAGGAAAAAAATGAAAGAAAAAGCAAGGACAACTAAAAATCCTTCCTCTCTCCAGGTCTCTGGAAAACACTGTTAAAGTTGATCCTGGTGGTGAAGGTGGCTATGGGGAGGAAGCCATAAAAGTCTGGGATGGAGAGTGCAAAAGAGGAAGAGACCTAAATCTATCTGGGAGCACATCTCACTCAAATGTCAGAAGCTCTTGGGTGCCTCACTTACTAACTTGTCTTGCTGGATTCTTAAATCTGTTTAAATCATTGTATTGCTTAACCCATGACCCACCTAGCAAAGAACAGGCCCTGCCTAGTTAGTGCAAGGAAACAACAGCACACTAGTCACATACCCTATGTACTCTGCCTAATACAGGTAGTGACTGCAACAGTTTTTTGTTGGCCATCAGAACTTATAGCCCCATATAACTTATAGCATATAGCAAACCCTTATAACTACAAAATTTAAATCCCTTAGTTTATCATATGGGCAAGCAAATTACTTGTATTAAAAGCAACCTTAAAAAGTTACCAGTGCTTGCCCTCAAGATTAATGTAACAATGAGTTAAGACACTGTTTCTAGACAGAGAAAAAAAACAGGGAAAACAGTATGTAGAACACAACATATGGTCCTAGGAAATGTGAGTTGAACTTTGAGACTTTAGCAGTGCATGTTTTTCTCCTTAACACAAACTATAAGAATATGTATTTGCTTTCGTTCTCTCCTTCTTACTCCCAAACAGAGACTTAGAGATTCTACTAGTGATACACCTAGATAATCATGAAGAACTTTAATATGAGTGCTGATTAAAATACTAACTCTACAAACCACATACCACCTTTCCAAAGAAAAGTCAGGTTTCTTAGCCACAGTTACTTTATGAGGTTTGCCTGATTCTAGGAAAAGATACAAAATAATACATATAATATAATATAATATAATATAATATAATATAATATAATATAATATAATATAATATAATATAATATATAATAAAGTGTACATACAGGGGGCCAGAGATTTAGCTCAGCAGTTCCAGTGCCTTCCTGGCAAGTGCAAGGTCCCTGGCTCAATCCCTGGCAACCACATACAACAATACCAGGTGTGATGACTCACACCCACCAGCAAGCAGTACCACAATGCACAGTGCCAGGTCCAGTGAGTGGCTCACGCCTGTAATCCCAGCACTCGGAAGGCAGAGGCAGGAGGATTGCTGAGTTCAAGACTTGCCTGGGCTACATAGTGAGCTCGGGGCCAGCCTGAACTACAAAGTGAGACCCTGTCTCAAAAAAAAAAAAGTGTACATACAAATCTATATGCAGAGGCTCTGTTCAACTAAATAGTGATATATGAATGAGAGACCCTTCTGCAGATTCTATAGCACAAGTCTGCAAGAAGACATGGCCAGCCAGCCTATAAATTTACCACTAACCACAACTAAGTATAATTCAAAACACCTGGAAATCTTTTTTTAATGAACTAAAAGACCTTAATAGATGCACTTAAGACAATGAGGCAAGTCAAAGGCTTAATTCATTCAACTGAGCAGTACCTCTGCACACAGATTACTATTTACACTTCATGACATTCACTCCTAGGAACAAGAAAACAACACAAAAGCTTAGAAGACAGGAAAGAAAATTTCAAGACAAATTCTCACCAGCCCTGGTAGTAGGAGTGTATTCATTTTGAGGCAAATCACCAAGTTATAACCAGATTTACACACTATTTTGTACAGCATTTATATATTAACAGAAAAGTCTTAAAACTTCTCAGAATCTTTTGGATAAAACAGCAGCATCATTAAACATTTGCTACCTGAGTGCTTAAATGGCATAACATTCCAATCATTTAGAATATGCTGGCTGATTGAAATGGAAATGTAGCTGCTTATGGACCACTAGCACATAGACCACAAGAAATGACCCTGCAACTAAACACACAGGGAAAAAAGCATACATTGATCAAGGCATATACAGATTGGTCCACTCAATCTGAAACACTAGACAGTAATTTCTGAAGCTTTGGACAACTATATCACTCTCCCACATTAAAACCTCCCCTAACAGCTAAACAGAAAAACCACTGCAGAGTGTCTGTTTGTGTACGTGTATCTGGTGAGAACACATACTTCCTACCTTTTAAGATCATAGACTACTTAGAAAGATATGGGACAGGTGGGATTAACAGAGATAGAATTATTACAGAAGGTTACAGTATGGGGTATACTCAAGAGCTGAGCATCATGGTATTAAGTAATCTCCAGAACAGCAAGAATTCAAGGAAGGGGCCGGAGGGTTAGCTCAGTGGTTCTGGCGCCTGCCTCGTAAGCACAAGGTCCTGAGTTCGATCCCGGTAACCACATACAGTGCTGGGCGTGGTGACTCATGCCCACCAGCAATCAATACCACATACCACAGTGCCAGGCATGGTGGCTCACGCCTGTAATCCCAGCACTTGGGAGGCAGAGACAGGAGGATTGCTAAATTCGAGGCTTGCCTGGGCTACATAGTGAGCTCAGAGCCAGCCTGAACTACAAAGCGAGACCCTGTCTCAAAAAAAAAAGACTTACTATATAGGAAGGAGCTAAATAACACATTTTCTAACATAAGAATTAAAAGAAACAAAGGATTTCTAAATTTTAAATAAACATTTGAATCCTTACATATGTTTGACTAAGGAAAGATCATTTTTTTAAATTGAATTCTTTATTGATACATTTTATATACAACTCACAATCACACTCAACATTGGGGAATTTGTACCAGTGTATGATATGAGTTAATTCTTATTTTTACCCATATCCCTACCCACCCTACAACCCCCCACCCCCTATACACATGTGCTTTCTTCTTCTTTTTAAACCATATTTATTCCTTCCCCTCATTACTTTCCCCTACCACTTTCCCTTTGAATGTAGAAAGATCAATTTATTTCATATTCTAAAAAAGAAATTCCATACAGGTGTTTCTAAAACAATGATGTTAATAAATAAAGAAAACTAAAACATTACAAGAAACTAGACATTGAGCAGATGGAGAAACAACAGCTTCTTTGAAATTAAGAATATCAATTATTTTTAATCTGGAAGAATAACAAATATTACTAATAAAATAATCAAGATAGGCTTATGTTACTATGAATGGTTAAAAAGTAAGCCAGGCAAGTCCAAATGAAAAGTTTTATAATACTAAAAGTAGATAAGTAAATGTTATGGCTTGTTTCTAGATATTGCTCCCAAAGCCTCATGTGGTCATAAGTGGGGCTTTTCAGAGGTAGATGGATCTAGAGTATGGGATTCTGGGTTTAAAGGCATATGATTACTAAATTAGCATGATTACTGATTGGTTCACCATAGTTCTGAGTGTAGGCGATGGGAAGACCCATCCTGGCTATGAGTGTAACCAAGGGTAGGTAGCCTGGATAGACTATAAGGGACAGAAAGAAGGCTGCTGCCATGGCTTGCTTCAGCTGCTTTGCTGCCTTCTGCCCATCACTATTTCTCCTCTGTGATGCCCCTCTGTCATGCCACCCTACCTTGCAGTCAGCCAACTATGAACTGAAACTTCAATGAACTGTGAGTTACAATAAACTTTTCTTCTTTTAACTTTTAGTGTTAGGTATTTTGTCTCAGCAATGAAAAAATGACTAAGATAGTGAAGTTATAATGATAGTATAAGATGACAAAGTGACAAGAAAGATGTCATGTGTGGTGAAACACCCATAATCTCAGTACTTGGAAGACTAAAACAAGAAAACTTCCATCAATTCAAAGCCAGCCTAGGATACCTAGTAGTTCAAGGACAGCCTGGACCACATAGAGAAACCCTCCCTCAAAAATAACCAACCAACAAAAAAGAAAACAAAAAATCTATCTGTTAAGGAAAGCTGCAGGCTGTGAATGAAGATTCCAAGAGAAAGACTATATGGTCTACTATCAGTAAGTCCAGGTAAGCGGTACCACCAAAGTCTCACGCAACTCACATCTTCCCACCATGAGCCAAGATGTTAGACATAAAGTTAAAGAACTTAATGTTTGCCTTGTTGGGTTTTAGTCCTGCTTTGGTCCAACTCTTCTCTATTCTTCTATCCCACCATTTTAAAATCGGAATATTTACCTTGTGCCATAGTATCTTGGGATAATGTAACTTGTTTTTTCATTATTAAAGGGGTTCACAGGTTAGACTTTGTCTTGAGTCCCAGAGACTAGATATGGATTTATTTTCCAGTACTATGGAACTATGGATTGAACTCAAGGTCTTCAAACGTGTGTGTGTGTGCGTGCGCGCGCGCGTGCGTGCGTGCATGTGCATGTTATAACAGGATCCTATTAAGTCACTAAGTTGCCCAGGCAAGATCAGAACTTGTAATCTCCTTGCCTCAGTCTCCTACAGTGCTGGGAAAGCAAATGTGTGTCACCTTGCCCAACTAGGACATGAACTTTGCAGCAATACAGGAACTATTGAGACTGTGGGGAAGGAATTGTAATTTTGGTGGTATGAAAGATAGCCGTATCATGTTAGGTACAACTATTAACTTGCTCTTGTGTTTATTCAGAGATTTAGCATGCTTCAAGGAGACGTCTTTGGGTGTCAAGTGGACAAGGGGTGGGATTCACCCTTAAGAAGGGGTGTTATTGTAGGTTATCATAATTCATTCCATACTTTTCTAATAAAATTATGTTCTTTAGCACACAATTACCTGGCTGTGCATCTCAGTAGCTGCACCTGACAGATTCAGGAAATAATCTGTGGTTCACCCACTTGGTACTATATAAATGGCAAGCTGTGTACATCTGTGCAAAAGTGTCAAAAAGAGATTTTTACCCACATAATGATTCACATACCATTTTTTGGTTATGCATCCCTGAGCATCACAGAGGGTAAAATACATCCATTCTTCCCTTATAGTAAATATTCCAATTCCATACTTATATAATGAAATTATATTTTTAGCATAGTGGTAGCCAGCTCTACATCTCAGTAGCCATACCTGAGGGATTCAGGAAACAATCTTGGTATTCATCCACTTGGTATGATGAAAAGCAAGGTGTGTATATCTGTGCAAATTACAATTCTTACCCACATAATGTTCTGTGTATTGTGTAAGGATCCCTAGGTATCACTGCGGGTAAAATGTACCTATACCCATTCTTCTCTTTTTCAAACACCTAATTTGTCATAATGAAATTTGGGTATGGCTCCAGCAGCTGTGGCTGGGGATATCAGGAACCCATCTATACAGTCACCACCTGGCAGACATATGGCAAGGTATATACAGGAGTTCCAAAGCAGCAATAAGTTTTACCCATGAAATACTGAATTTCTTGTATTTAGGACTGGTTTCAAAAACATTTTCCTTTGATTTCCCTTGTAGAAGTTGCCCAAATAAGTACAATGATACATGAAAAACCTGGGAGCTTTAGGTAGTATATGCCAAAAAAGCCTTCAAAGTACAGTATAAAATATATATACACCCTGCTAGAGGCAAAGACATATACTTTTGACTTAGAAATTTACCTTGGAACTCAGTCACCAAGCCTTTATACATATATTAATAAACCAAATCATATTGTAAAAAGACTTGGTACCCTCATCTCCCAAACTAATCAAAATGTGACATTTGACATTGGTTTACCAGTTTCTGACTGATGTTGATGTCTATTGTAAGCACTCATTACATATTTAATATTTTTATTGATATCTTATTTTCCTACTCAGTGCATGTTATACAATATAATAAGCAGCTCCTGACAGAACAGCAAAACCAGCAAGATATTAATTATGTCCTACAGAAAAGACAGGAAAGCTAAGCACATACGTGTCAGTGTGAGCAATGTGTACGGAACATGCAGCTGTCATGTGAGAAAACTGTCTTGGGTGTGATAATTGAAACAAAGATTATTTTTGTTGTAGAGTTCTATTGGTATTTTTGTTATAGCTCATATAAGAATTTCTTTCTGAAGCTATCTTTTAGGTTTTGTAAGCAAGTTCACAACTGATGTGAAGATGTTGATGTTTATTCTAAACAAGCAATACATATTTTATTGATATTTTACGTTCCTGTTAACTACATATTGTATAATAAGCAATGCAAACAGCAAGACTACTAAAATATCAAGTATGTCCTTAAAAAAAAAAAAAAAGGACCAGGAATTTAGCTCAGTGGTGCCTCACTTGCCTGGCAAGTTCAAGGTCCTGAGTTTGATCCACAGTAGCAAAAGAAAAAAAAACGGCAGGAAAGCTAAGCACATGTGCTGTCAGTGTTAGTAATATGTGTGTATGGAATATGCTGTTGTTATGCATGAAACCTGCCTTACGTGTGATAACTGAAGTAAAGATTATCTTTGTTGTAGTTATATTGGTATTTTCCTTGTAGTTCATACAGGAATTTATTTCTCTTGCTATTTTTTTACTTTATAAATCAAAAAACAGTCAATATTGAAAATTTTGGGGCTTTTTATAAATATTCAAATATTTAAAAATTCAGTACTTTATTTTCTCCTTGTTAAATACTCATTGTTTAATATAATAAAACTCACAAAGTTCAAATTTATAATTCCTCAATGGAAATACTTCTGAAGAATAGGCATGGGTTGGTACACCCTTCAGTATGTTGCCTTAACAAAAATTGCCATGATTAACTATCAACTTGATTGGTTTGGGAGCCACTTAGTCGATTACTAAAGCACCTTTCTGGGTATGCCTGCGTAGGTCATAAAGGCACGATTCTGAGTACTATATCTGGTCCCTGACCCTTCCTTTTGGGTGCTGTTCCCCTGCCCTGCTTCCCACCACCATGAACTGAATAGCTTTGCTCTGTCATATTGCCTGCTGTGTTTCTGTTGCAAAACTAGCCTATCATGAACTTAAACCTCTGAAATGGTGAGCCAAATAAGCCATTTCATCCTTTAAATTGTGGCTCTTGGGTATTTGCTCCCATCAGTGGAAAAGCAGAATGATACAGTAAGTGAATTTCGTGTTTATACTTGGCTCCCAGTCTTCAACATACCTCATTATGTATATACAGATATTCCAAAATATTGAAACAAATCCAAAGCAGTTCAGGTGCTAGGCATTTCAGATAAGTGATATTCAACCTCTATTAGAAATAAATGAATCATATAGAAATTTTTAATGAATAATACAACATATTAAGGGATTAAGACTGCTTCACATCATTAAACCATCTCTCAAATCTCAAATTATGAATTTTAAAGGGAAAATGTATTGCTAAGTGAAAAAATAAGAAATTTATAATACTAAATTTTATGTAGCAAATATGATAAAATAATTATAAATCAGGTTAAATAAAATCTAACCCTAATCGATTATGAAAATAAAAGTATGATAATAGCTACTTCTTTGAATATTCCCAACACAAACAAAAAGGGAAAAACAGTAGTTACAGATTCTGAAAACATGCAAATTTTAACCAAAAGATAAGGACAGTAAAATAAAAACAAAGATACCAGAACATGATTTTTAAGTACTTGTTAAACAAAATATAATTATTATTTTACAAAATAATAAAATTGATTAATTCAGCATGACAAACAAATATAAGCCTAGTTCCATTATTTGGATAAGGGAAATCAAGTTAGCAACATAAACAACAATGAATAAATTCAGTACAATAGATCTAAATAAGACAATCCAATATAATCATCAAGGCAATCATAAGATTCAAGGGAAAATTATCAGGAATTGAATTTTTCTGTAATAATTTATCATATACTCATACACAAACTACTTAATTAGAAAATTTCATATGCAAATATGTTAAAAATCATGAGCAACTTTCTCAAAAAAGTACACCCCAAAATAATAAAAGTTAGGCCAAAGATATAAGCAATTTTACTGACAAACTTTAAAATAAAAACAAAGGAATTTAAATGGCTAAATAGTAAATGAACACTGATCTCATTACACAAATGGCACTTAAGAGTATTCTGTCGAATTTATTTGCATGAGGTAGAAGTCAGCTTTATTATTAAACCAAACCTGTGGCTAAAATTCCCCCCAAAAAATTACATATTAGTCTTATTTGTGGTCAGAGACAAAATTCTAAATACAATTTTTTTGTTGTTGTTGTTGTTTTTTGGTTTTTTTTGAGACAGGGTCTCACTTTGTAGTTCAGGCTGGCTCTGAGCTCACTATGTAGCCCAGGCAAGCCTCGAACTCAGCAATCCTCCTGTCTGCCTCCTGAGTGCTGGGATTACAGGCGTGAGCCACCACGCCCGGCTAAATACAATTTTTGTTTGTTTGTTTGTTTTTGCAGCACCAGGGATTGAACTCAGCCTCTTGTGCTTCCATGGTAGGTGCAGTACTGCAAGCTAAACCAGGCTCTAAATATAATTTTAAGAAAATTATACAACACTTTAAAAGAATTGTTCATCATGATTAAATAGGGTTCAGCTTGAGGTGGCAAAGTTAATTTTAAGTAAGGACAATGAGTCATAAGAAAAATAGTAAAGATATAACTGAATCAGTATGCTTTTAAATATCCAAATATTCAACATTCAATTCTCATTTTAAAAGTAGAAGGATTTTCTTTAGTATTATAAATATGATGTGTTTGAAAGAAGCCAACATTGTACTTGAGCTCTACTGGAATTATAGTTTGGGGTTTTATTTGCATTTTTAAGACAAGGTCTCACTTTGTAGTTCAGGCTGGCCCCGAACTCACTAAGGAGCCAAGACTAGCCTCCAACTCTCAGAGAGCTTCCTGCCTCTGCCTCCCAAGTGCTAGGATTACCACACCCAGTGAGTTATGTATCTTCAAAAAGAAGAAAAATTTCATAAAGATATTTAATCATCATTCCTAATTAACCATGTTAGAAAATTTGACCCTAGTAATCAGGTATGAAAAGAAGGTAAGATGAAAACAGCATTGTTTATACATTACATAATTAATTGTACTACCTAGAAGATGGAGATGACAAATAAATTAAAAACAATGAGTTCAAGAAGTGAGGCAAAGTACAAGACAAAAGAATAAAAAGCTATTATATACCCACTCCAATAATACTATAACATCTACCAAATATAACTACAAAGACAGCCATCTGTCTTTTTAACACAATGATCACCAAATACACACACACACGCACACACACCTTAGAAATACTCTAACTGGGCAATAAATATTGTGAGGATTAAGTATGCCACAGAAGACAAAACTTTAGGCCTCTCTTTGCACCTTGACAGTTGCTGAATTGTCAGTTTTCTTTGCAATATGACAACAATATGAAACACGAATGACTATGAAGAACCATATACAGCCACCATGTTAAGAAAAAAATAAAGATAAAACCAAACAACCATAGGACTAGATGGATAATGAAGACATCAAGAAACTCTACACTACAACTTATACTAATGTTTCTGATCTAGTGCTCACAGTTCAGAAAATAGATCTCCTCAAAAACAGACCTTTCCTGGGTCAGAGATTTTAGCTTAGTGGTTCCAGCTCCTGCCTCGCAAAAGCAAGGTCCTGAGTTCAATCCCCAGAAACCACATACAATGCTGGGCGTGGTGATTCACGCCCACCAGCCATCAATACCACATACTACAGTGCCGGGCGTGGTGGCTCACGCCTGTAATCCCAGTATTCGGGAGGCAGAGGCAGGGGGATTGCTGAGTTCGAGTCTTGCCTGGGCTACATAGTGAGCTCAGGGCCAGCCTGAACTACAAAGCGAGACCCTGTCTCAAAAAAAAAACCCAGACCTTTCCTCTCATATGCCAAAACATACTTCACACAAAAGGTGTTTCTCACAGTTTTACTTATGTTTTTTAAATCCCAGAGATGTGATGAAATCAATTCTGATAGACCATTTACTCCCCCCATTCATTGATTTATTGTGAGGAATAGCCACACCAACAAACATGGTCTCTACACCTAGCTACATATATTAATTATAAGCAGTTTTTATATAATAATTAATTACACCTCAATAAAACTCAGGGGGGAACATGGCAATCTCTGGTCACAAGACACCTACATAATATTCTTTAACTGAGGCATTAAAATAAGTATTTCTGTCACACACACACATGCAATGGAAATGAATATAAAAAAACAACATGAGTATATGAAGTCTAACAACAACAAAAACTGCACTCCCAGTGATAAAAAGCAATATGAGAAGATTTCCTCTATACACATGCGATTGGAAACAAAGGAGATAACAATGTATAAGAAATGGATAATAATGTGCATAGGTGGTATTTTGAACATGTAGAAGAGTTTTCTATACATGAATCCAAGCTTGCACTGCAACTTTTAGAATGCTTTCAAGAGCAGACTTGGGCACTATTTGGCTGCTTTTATGTGAGAGCTGTACTTCTTAGAGGGGAGCAACCTTTATGTGCAAGTGACTCAGTATATTCCTATTATTCCCCTCTTGTCCATTTCTTTTAATTGTCAGTAAGATAAAGCTGAAGTACTCCCTGTAAATTACTTGCTGCACTTATTGAAAGGGGGATTTCATGTTTCTTTTTTCTGATTTCCAAACCAATGAATGGAACATGCTCTATTTCTTTACATTGTAAAAAATGCTTTTCTCCCCTTGTGACCCTTAATTAAATTCTTTCATTGTGTCACCAGCCTTGGACAGAATATAAAAAAAAAAGTTCTTCCACCCTGTCTTATATGATTCTATCTTTTGAAATATAAAAAGAAATCCTGAAAGCAGACATCACAACTTCCTCATCAGGGGCAGGGCTTCCCCTACATTCATGCTATCCCCAGCCCTTCAAGACATTCAAAGGGACTCCACAATGTTTGCTCCGAAAACTTCCAACTTCTTTTTTAATGCCACCTGCATGAAAAACAATGTTTTGTCACTGTTGCTGCCCAGAAAAACAGCCCAAAACAGAGAAAGAAATGAGCATGGGTAATAATGGTAATCAAGCAAAAAAGAGGAACTGGCTCTCAAACCTTAGTAAATCAACCCCAGTTGCCTTCCATACACAGTCATGGCTCTAGTTGAAAGTATTACAGAGAAATAACTCTAAGACAAAGTACACTGGGCCCAAGTACTTAAACTAATTTCCTTAATGATGCTATTGAGTGTGGTGAATTGATTCTTGTGAACGGTTATTATACCTTTCAGCTTCATATTTAATTTAAGCACAATTAATTGTAGCCCAAATATTTTCCTCTCCATATCCTTTTACTATTCTCTTCAAAGTTCAACAGCTGTTGTTCTCAGGCTCCTAGTTAAAAGAATTAATTTAGTAATATTTGAATTTAAGCCCTGAATCTGAAAAACTTGATTTTACAGTTTAAATTTTCATTTACCAAATAAGTGAATAAATAGATGAAAAATCTGCCAAGACTGAGGAGCTAATGCTGAGGAAAGGAGAAATAAAATAGGATACCCAGTGTGTCTTCTGATGTAATTTCAAGTTAAGGATTTTAGGTTTGTTCATTCGATCATTATTTTGGGGCTAGCATGTAAGATAAAGGTTGATTTTTCATATTAAAAAAGTTTTTTTTTAAAAAAAGGATGCTGAAAAGGCTCAGTCAGAGACAGGAAATAAGAAACCATGAAGTCAGAAATTAAGATTCAAGCAACTTCAGTCACATGAGGGAATGGACAGTAGAAAAAGAATTCACACAATATCTATGGATTATGGTGTGAGAAATGAAGGTTCATTAGGGAAAGGAAATTTTAACAAATGATACAGAGAAAATGATTAAAGTTAACTCCAGATGAGTCAAGGATTCAAATGTTGTAATTATGAAAAACTATAAGAAAATGGAATGGTGCATTTATCTTCAACATATGATAAAACTGTATGTATACCAGGGCAAAAGGAGAGGTGACTACTTATGTACGATTAATATGACCAAATAAAAATAATTATATGGGAACAGCATCCCTCTAGTCCTAGCTCCTCGGGAGGATGAGGCAGGAGTATCATTTGATACTTCTTGAACCTAACAGTTCCAAGACCACCATGGGCAACATAGCAAGATTCCACCCTCAGAAGTACAATTTTTAAAAGGCATATTTTAATGTGTTATAATTGTGTTTAAAAATAAAATACTTTCAAAATTACAAAGATTAAGAGGTAAGTAATATGGATAAAGGCAGCCATGATTTTGATAGAAAAATAATTTTATATAGAAAATAATAAAATTCTGATACAACCTTACAGTTGTACAATTTCTAGTTTCTTCTTCACACTCTACATTGAGAATTTGTACCAGTATATGACACAGCTTAATTCTCATTTTTTCCCATTCCCCTGCCCACCCTACAATCCCCTTATCCTCTATTTACATACGGTTTGCTTCCTTTTTTTTTTTAACCATCAAACTAGTTGTACTAGTTTCCTCTGGCCATGTGACTAAAAGATACTTAAAACTTAAAATCAATTTTTTAAAAAGAGCATTTTAAGGTTTCTTTTTTTGTTTTTGTTGTTGTTGTTTTTTAGACAGAGTCTCACTTTGCAGTTCAAGTTGGCTCTGAGCTCACTATGTAGCCCAGGCAAGCCTCGAACTCAGCAATCCTCCTGCCTCTGCCTCCCGAGTGCTGGGATTACAGGTGTGAGCCACCATGCCCAGCTTAAGGTATTTTAAAGTATTTTGTTTTACCTACATTATAAAGAGAAACAAAGCTTCCAACAGGGTTTGAAGGGATTTTTTTGGTTAAGGATTCCTAAAAGTAGCTTTAGATTTTAAACATTATTTTCACATTGTAATGTAAAACTATGAAAGAAATATACAGGCATACAATTACAGTGTTTCCTCGGTTCACAGAAGTATTTATTTGCAATTAATTTGGTTCACAAATTTTGGCAAAATTTTGTTTTTGATTGTAAACTCTACTTTAGGTGACAAACATGATCACACAAACACAAACATGGCCATCTTTTCCAAAATCATAGAACAAATTAAGTTCATGAACCAAGGTAACACTGTAATTCAGCATTCTAACAATCATGAATTATGTGTATCTTAACCTTCAATACAAAAATAGTACTAGACTTTTTTTTTTTTTTTTTTGGAGACAGGGTCTCACTTTTGTAGTTCAGGCTGGCCCTGAGCTCACTATGTAGCCCAGGCAAGCCTTGAACTCAGCAATCCTCCTGCCTCTGCCTCCAGAGTGCTGGGATGACAGGTGTGAGCCACCACACCCAGCACTGTGGTATGTGGTATTGATTGCTGGTGGGCGTGAGTCACCATGCCCAGCATTGTATGTGGTTAACGGGATCGAACTCAGGACCTTGCGCTTGTGAGGCAAGCTCTGGAACCACTGAGCTAAATCTCGGGCCCCGTACTAGACTTTTAATGTGACTAATAAGTATATATAAAAGTGGCTTCAAGTGCTTGCTTCGGCAGCACATATACTAAAAGTGGCTTCAATATGGAGAAATTATAAAAAAATAATAAAGCAGAGAAAGCATAGCTTAAAGAGATAAAGCCAGCAGAGAAGCTGAAAAACAAATTTTAAATCATGTTGGTCAAAGAGTGTAGTTAGACAGAAAGAATAAATTCAAAAGATCAATTGTACAAAGTGGTGATTATAGTTAATGTATCATATCATTGAAAATAGCTGAGAATAATCTTAAGTACTCTCACCACACAAAAAACAAGTAGGAGAGGTAATGCATGTCAACTAGCTCTATTTAATCATTTCACAATAGGCACATATGTTAAAGCATCATGTTGTGTGTGGTGAATATATACATAAATATAATTTATAGATTAAGAATCAATCATTTGACAGATTACATCATATTAGAGGGAATATTTTACAATTTTTTTGAGCCATGGTCTCACCGTATATTTCAGTCTGGCCTTAGATTCCTGATATAGCCCAGGCCAGCCTTGAGCTTCCAGCGATCCTCCTGCCTCACCCTCACAAATTCTGGGATTATAGGCATGTGTGACCACACTCGGCCTTGAGGGAATTTTTAAAATTCATGAACACATTGTCACATAAGATGAAAAAGTACTATGGATTGAAAAGGAATTATATTTTATTAAAGAATGGACAGAATTGATTCAAGACAAGAAAAAAGCTTCATAACTATCCTGTGATACACACAGAAATAAGCAATATCTAAGGACTATGGAAGAGTATATTTTTAAACAAATCAGCTGCTTTCAATTACACAGAGTAGACCCTTGAGTTATAACCAGCCTGACATACAAACAACTTGGGTTATAACCAGAATTTTAGTTTTAACTCACAACCAAAGTATTAAATTACAACTCAAATGCCAGCCACTTGTGTTTCCACACGGTCTCAGATCCAGATTTAACCCTTAGTGAGTTCTGGAAGGAACATTACAACATCCTTTCCTATGTGGGGTTAATTGAGAAATCCTGAGCTGGATTTTCCTGGAAGAAAGTATGACGTAAAATTATAAAACAGAGAGACTTTGAAGGCTGTATAGAGCAGCCTGGGCCTTCAGTGAGCCACCATGAGTTACAACCAGCCCTTAAGAACAAACTGAGTTCATAAGTCAAGGGTTTACTGCATTTTAAAATTGGCCAACAATGAAATAAATTCTGGTATATTTGTGCCAGGTGTGGTGGTGCATGCCTGTAATCCCAGCACTCAGGAAGCTGAGGCAGGAGGATCATCAAAACTTCCAGGCCAGGCTAAACTAGAGAGCAAGTTCAAGGCCAGCCTGAACTGCATGGTAAGACGCTGTCTCAAGAAACAACAACAAAACAACACTAGTACTTCATAAAGGACTAAACTCTAGCCATTGAAAATAGAAAAGGGATATATACATGGCCCATGCTAGGGTTGAGGGTGCTAGTAGAAAATGGGCTATGTCTTCCCTAAAATAATGGTAGAACACAAACATCTTTTTTTATCAAAAGTGACTAAGACACAAAGAGACTGCAGAGTTGTCTAGGGTTGGTACTTTGTGTGGAAGATACTGGTTTGTTTTAAAGTATTTGCTTGTTCCCCCCCATCCTCTCCAAAGTTAGACCCCTAATCTGTATTTCAATTATCTCCTTATGAGCAGGGATCTAACTCAGGGGCACTGCATCTACCTTGCAAGCACAAGGGCCCAAGTTTGACCCTCCCGTACTGCAAAAATAAAATAAAAATTATCTTTTCACCTTTGTGGGGCCTGTGCTTCAAGTGTTCCCAGGTCACCTTCATATCCAAGTGATATATTCTAATACTCCAGCAATTCACCACCTTTCCACGCACTTTGCTCAGGCCTTGAACATCCCCATGGGATTAAAAAGTGTCTTCCACTTTGAGTTTATAAACCAAAGCTACCTTCTCAACATATATACATTAATCAAAGAGCACACACGGACTAAAGAGGAGTTAAAAATCATTATATACAAATTTTCAAAGGGGACTCAAGGCTGGCAGGTAGAGGCTGCAAGCAGATATAATATGGACAAAATTTTTAAAAAATCAAAACTGAGCCAGGCGTGGTGGCTCACACCTATAATCCCAGCACTCGGGAGGCAGAAGCAGGAGGACTGCTGAGTTTGAGGCTTGCCTGGGCCACACAGTGAGCTCAAGGCCAGCCTGAACTACAAAGAGAAACCCTGTCTGGAAAAAAAAAAAAAAGACTGGCTCTAGCCTCAATCTTCAGCACTAAAATTAACCAATTAATTAAGACTGTAAATAAAGGAAAATTTACCATCATGTTTAAAGATTAGAGGTGGGGATGTCATTCAGTGGTATAATGCTTGCCTAACGACTGAAGAGACCCTAGGTTCCAACTCCTAGCACCTCAAGATAAAAAGCAGTCATTATGTATTTCAAGTTTTCATACTGGTTAGGGTCAAAGAAAATTGAAGACATACTGTACTTGTATAGGAAGTCTTAGGTGTGCTTTAACGTAGCACTTTTATTCTATAGACGAAGACATCGAGGCCCAGGGTTTCTTAGCAATGGCTCCTATCAACAGCCCATACCCAGCACCAAAGAAGGGCTTTGCATGTGCACATGCACCGTTTCCTATCAGCCTCAGTACAATCTTCATCCAAGAGTTGATGAAACAATCAAAACAGTTCTCTCCCATAAGCAACACAGGACAAGTCACATGATTCATGGAGCCCAGTGCAAAATGGAACCATGAGAACGCTTGTTACAAGATTATTACTATTACGAATTCCAAAACAGCAATAGCCAAGCATTAAAGCAAGTGCAAGG
Source organism: Thryonomys swinderianus (assembly GCA_004025085.1). Lineage (NCBI taxonomy): Eukaryota > Metazoa > Chordata > Mammalia > Rodentia > Thryonomyidae > Thryonomys > Thryonomys swinderianus. Next base: position 10,440 of record PVIC010019343.1, on the reverse strand, counting down.
CCCTTCTGAGAGCCTAAGCTCACGGAGCTCCACAGGTGGCATGCGCACAAAGTTAACACTCCACTCGGTCTACAGCTGTGGAGCTGGAGGTTAACTCACTTCCCTCAGATCTCAAGGTCCCTCTGACTGTGCTCACTGTACTCACTCTGTCTCCTGGGGAATTTCAGGGATCAGCTTCTCCAAGGTCACACCATGGCTTTGCAACAGAGATAAAATCTGAATGCAGGCAGTTTGACTTCCATTGCCCACGGCCACAAAAGCGGCCTTTGCGCCCTGTCCTTCTTGCAGGTGACTGAGATCAGCTACTTATGGGCAACTGGAGAGGAGCAGCTGTCACCACCACAGCTGAACTGCTTGCTTGCTGCTAGCTGGCCCAGTCTTGCCCACCAGCTGCGCTCCAGCTCTAAATTCCTCTTTGTATAGCCTGGGCTTCTGAAAATAAAAGGAAAAGGCACTAGAAGATGGAAAGAAAGTGGGGTGTTTCTTCTTTCTTTCCTCTCCCTTCTTCCCCATCCTCCTCCTCTCCCTCCCCTTCCCCTCAGTGCCCTCCTCCTCTTCCTCTTATCTCTCCACAGACCAGGGAGGGGGTTTCTGAAAGCAAATATTTTGAAAGAGTCCACATTTTGTCCTGATAGACAACCACTGATTGTACAACCACTGCTTTAGTCTAACAAAGAGAAGAAAAAAAAAGGCTCAGATGCCTCCAGGTATTTCATTGTATATGGCAAATACGTCACCATGGAAAACACACAGGTCGGAAAGAAACATGCCAGGTTGGAATTTTAACGCTGGCATTTATGGCAGACTTTGGTCATGTCGTTTCATTCCACTGAGCCTCAATTTCCCTATCTATAAAATGGGGCTGCACCATCAATCTCCCTGGGTTGAAAAGTGACCTTAGATTCACTACACTGTATGACATGCATATACTCATGAGATTTTAAAAAAAGAGAGAGGACTTCTTCTAAGTCTTCTATGCACAGTAGACCTGGAGAAGGAGGGAGAGAAGACAGGAGGGGAAAGAGCAGTAAAAATGATGGAGATGGTATACATGTATGTACCGTTTCCCCAGGATGAATGCTACTACTATGTATCCCAAACACAGATCAACAACAAAAAGTGAAGATTCAGTGTGAGGGAAAATTTCCCTAAAATACTGAATTGAAACAGGCGACACCCCCTAACTTCAGCACCTCTTTCAAATCACCATCCTGTAAAGAGACATGCTCCAAAATCCTTCCCTGCTCCTCATCCTCCACTCAATAAAAGCTTCTTTTCAAATAATCCAGTCCAAATGAGCAATCCATATAAAGTCCAGGGTATCCTCAGGGTGGCTCTGAAATACCGCCTTGGCTACCTACTACTATAATGCAAGCCTTTCCCCCGAAAGGAGACCTTTTCTTTCACACTGTCTAGTCTACACCCTCAGCTTCCTTAATGAAACTTAAGAAACAAGTTCTAGGCTTTTTGCTTATTTTTTCCAGATAACAAAATTAGCTTAAGTGTACCTGCCTTGCTTTTCCTGACTTCAAATTCCACAAAACAACTCTCTCCCAAGCAGAACGAACTGGCAATGGGGTCAAGTTTACCTTTGCTGCCAGAGCAAAATACTGCCTACTGCTCTGTCATAAGCTTTGAAAATGCCTTGCTATTTACTGTGGCAGGAGAACACTCCACTGTGAACATAACTGCATACACAGACAAAGCCTGGAAGAAGTCACAAAAATATTAAGTGCTGCTATGTTAAGAGAGATGAGAGTCCTGGCAAATTATGCTCACATGCCTAACTGACACTGCACAGAAATTTTAAAAGCAGTCTTTTCCATAGATGATTGTATTATAGACAGATGAGTTAGGTAGAAATATTCCAGGCAGTCAGATAGGGTGAGGTCCTCGAGAGGGTCAGGACAGAGGTGAAACACACCACAGCAGCAACCTGAGACACACTGGCTAAAAACCAGGCCTCAAGAAAAACACAAGATGACCAGACCTACATGCTTCCTCAAAGAACAAACACTTGGCCTAAGGAAGTTTAGACAGTTATCGACCACCCTGGTGAATGACCAGAGACCTCCAGACCCACCATTTCCTAGAAGAATCTTTGTTCTTTTCACCCAACTTGTTTCCTGACTGGACCACTATTACCTAAGTGACTGCACTTATAACCTTATTGGATGATCATGGCTGTGGCCCACATCATACCCATGTGGGTTTCACCCGATAAAACTCCTCTGTAAGGTGCAGACCCCAAGGCACCCACTTGGGTGCCCTCCTTCCCCTCAGGGGATTTCCTATCAATAAATATCTTCCTACTTTTTTTTTTTGAGACAGGGTCTCCTTTTGTAGTTCAGGTTGGCTCTGAGCTCACTATGTAGCCCAGGCAAGCCTCGAACTCAGCAATACTCCTGTCTCTGACTCCTGAGTGCTGGGATTACAGGTGTGAGCCACCACGCCTGGCTTTTTTTTTTTTTTTTT
>PVIC010019342.1:0-30663 GCA_004025085.1 Thryonomys swinderianus | reverse complement strand
AAAAAAAAAAAAAAAAAAAAAAAAAAAAAAAAAAAAAAAAAAAAGATAGTATGGCTGGGGGTTTAGCCCAATTGGTACTGCACCAGCCTGGGATGCACAAGGGCCTGAGTTTGATCCCTGGTACTGGAAAAAGAATGGTTTGGAAATGGACTGTTTCTTAGCTAAACTATAGTTTACTATTAGCTCTAACTAATTGATATCAATTCTGAATAATATACACATTAGATAAAGCCAAATTGAGGAATATGACAAGCATAAAGTGGCTTTTCAAATTCTATTAACATCAAAATTTCAGAGTTGAGGCTATTTGGTCAGAAAAGTAGCAAGTATGGTACTTTAAAAGTTTCTATTAATTAAATCCACATTAATTCGCTGATGAAGAATGTATGACTTTCTTTGGAAACTTTAAAATGAAAATATATAGTATAAAATACTTTCAATAGTTTAAAATACTTAAGAAAGCCTTTTATGCTAGCTTTGAAGCCACTTTTAATGTCATACTTATTATAAATCTTTAACCTTTAAGCAGATCTCTACTAGGTAAAGCCTCTTAAAAGATTTCCTAAATTATCCTGAATTATGATCTTGATAGATTCCAGGTTTTTGTTTGTTTGTTTGCTTTTGAGACAGGGTCTCACTTTGTAGTTCAGGCTGGCCCTGAGCTCACTTCAGGCAAGCCTTGAACTCAGCAATCCTCCTGTCTCTGCCTCCTGAGTGTTGGGATTACAGGCGTGAGCCAACACTCTCGACAATAGATTCCAGTTTTTATAGCCTTGAAATTTATTATCCTACGGTGGTGCCTTGTTTCATGAATTTAATTCTGTCCATAATTCTGGTTCCAAACTGAACTGGATGAGGACTCAAATCAAATGTCCCTATGAGGTCAACGTTGAGCCTAACCATGGAATTCAATGCAGTTCTCATCCAATGCAGCCTGAGTCCAGAATCACAGAAGGAATTAAATTCATGATCCAAGGTACACTGTACTTACTTGAAAATTGTTTCACAAAATTTTTCCAGTAATTTACTTTATTAGCACTTTCTGTTAGCTATCAATTCAGAATCAAGTTTTATTTTACTAACTCATGAAGTTTGTTGGGGGAAGGTTTCCTGCTGGGAACAGGGGTGGTTATTATTTTTTCAATTATATTGTTAGTTTTTATATAAAAATGGAGAGAGATCCCTGGTGTTAATTAAGTCATGCAAATGGACCAAGAAAGATTTAATGTCTAAAAAAGTTCAAATGGCTAAAAATGGGAGGCATTAAAAGATTATTAGTTCTCTAAGTTCAGTACATATTAGAATTAGAGCCTTTAAGGGTTACAGTTTCTACTAATTATTTCAGAATATTGGGGAAATAGAACAAAATAGTGTAGAAACAAATAATAGCAGGCATTAGTATTTTTAAGAGTTCTCCACATGATTCTACTACGCAGTCAAATTTGAGAACAGTGGTAGATGTGTGGTTGGTGAACAATGGCCGGTGGGCCATACGTATGTAATGACTAGTGAGCTAGTGAGTATACATTTAATGATTTTTATGAGGGATTATTTCACACTTTTTACACCTCATATGGGATTTCTTGGAGGAATAGATTTTTAAATATCTGAAAAATCTTTACTTTCTCATCAAACAAAATCTCATTCTCCTTTTCTTGAATGTATAGTAATCTTACTAATTTCCTTAATGAATAGAAAATAGAATATAAAGCCAGGGATTTATCTTAGTAGTACTGTGCCTGTGTCACAACCACAATGTCTGGAGTTTGATCTTTAATCTGGGGGGAGGGAGGGAGAAAATAGCAGAAATAATATTTCAGGGCTTGTGACCCTGGTTATAAGAAACATAGCTTCTGTTTGAGTTTCGTGGACTCAGAGTGGTGAGCCAGCATGTGAGATGTCTATCTAAAACCCCCATGCTAGAGGGGCAATACATGAGGCATTCCACTTAATGTCTTGTCGGAACCAGCCTTTCATCCATCTGTAAGAAGGGACCAGTCATTTGAATGAGAGTGGCCTGAACACTCCAGACTGGTCCACCTGTCACCTAAATACTACCAGGGGACCTCTATTGATACCAAGCGGAAGAGAACAGTTATCTAGTGGAGTCCTATTAGTTCTCTGACATACAATATTATGAGATATAAAAAAATGGATTTGTAACTCATTTAGTTATGGGTATTTTATTAGTAGCACATAACCAAACCACTTACACAGAATGTTTAAACATTTTCATGGTTATGGTATGAACATTTGAGTTTACTTTCTATAACTGGTCATTTTGTATCAGTCGAAGAATAAAATTGAATGCAGTGGTAATTGGTTGAACACATCATGCATGATGGCTTTCCTGGTATGTCACTTATGCTAGGCTGAACTACATTCGCTAGAATTTCTGGATAAAGGGACTGTAAGAGACATTTTCCAAGAGTTGGACGTTGGAAGGTGAACAAACATTAGCTATTTTATAGTGTGCACTTTTTCCTAATCATTAATTTAGCTGCTTCTGTCAAGATATTATGCAGCTGTAATTGAAATCACTGATCAGGAAGATTATCATACTTGGGACTTGAACCTAAACTCCTTGAACAGGTCTTAGATCTCCCCTGGAGAGAGAAATAAAAACTGCCTGTGGACCACAGCTTCAGCCAGTACCTCCAGGGTTCTATCCTGCTTATGGTTTCTTGTGGTATTTCTGACTCTTTGGATTCTGGGTTTGTTCAACCAGCTTCCAAAACTGTAAGCCCATTCCTTGTCATACTTACACGTACATATACATATATTCATAGCTAGGGTATCTCTCACTGGTTCTCCTTCATCAGTTTGACCTAGAACCAGATTTTTGGTCCAGAAGTGTGTCCAGAGGGACAGATTTTAAGGATGAGCTCTCTGAATTGGTTCTGATTTCCTACAATAGGTTCTCTAATTTATTAAGATTAAAAGCAGTTCTAGTGGTGAGAAAGATGCTTGTGATCCATGGCAAGATGTGGAAGAACTGCCCAGACTATCACCTTTGGATACTGTACCTGTAGAAAGTGAGACTTGGGTGGTTAAATGTGAGCCACCTGAGACTATTTTAGTTAAAATAAGGACATACTGGAATGTAATGGTATTCTTATCTTCCAGGAAGAATATGGAAAAAGAAAGAGATAAACTCAGGGATAAGTTCCTAGCTAAATGATGTAAAGTGTCTAAACTTGCTCTAAGAAGCCTGATATAAGGTTTCCCAAATGTCTTGGCAGTACAAGTAGTCCTTTCAGCTGTGCCTGAGGATGTGTAATGATTAACTGTACAGGTCAGCATGACTAGGGTAGTGAGTGTCCAGATATTTTGGTCAAACATCAACCTGAGTATTTGTGTGAAGATATTTTTGGATGAAGTTAATATTTAAATGAGTGAATAAGTAAAGCAGATTGTCACTCATAACAGGGGAGCCTCATTCATCAGCTGAAAGTTTAAGTAGAATAAAAGGCTAACTATCTCTTCAAGAAAAAAAATTCCTAATTTTGAACTGGGTGGGACATCAGCTGCTTATGATCCTACAAACAATAGCCTGCCAACATTCCAAACTGAACTGGGACAGTGGCCCTTTTTCCTGGTTCTCCAATGGCTTTTAGTCTCTGGACTTGAACTGGACACAGGCTTTTAGGCTTCTCAGTCTTCAATTCTTTTTTTTTTTTTTTTTGAGACAGGGTCTTGCTTTGTAGGTCAGGTTGGCTTTGAGGTCACTATGTAGCCCAGGCAAGCCTTGAACTCAGCAATCCTCCTGCCTCTGTCTCCTGAGTGCTGGGATTACAGGTGTGAGCCACCATGCCCAGCATTGTGGTATGTGATACTGACTGCTGGTTATGATATTGTTATATGTGGTTACTGGGGATCGAACCAGGGACCTTGCACTTGCTAGGCAGGTGCCAGAACCACTAAGCTAAATCTCCAGCCCGAGTCAATTCTTTATAATATATGTTATTTATATATTTCTATTTCTTTGAAGAAGCTTAATGTAACAAAACACCTACTTCTACCTGAAGAATATGGAATGCCCTTCCCAAGGTAGTTGGATGTGTTACCTTTCTTCTGACAGTTATTTTTTTCTTTATTGAGTTTATTGGTACGTTTTAGGTACACCTATGATCACAATCATTGAGAATTTTTACCTGTATATGATATATCGACTCCTATTTTCTCCCTTTTCTCCTCTAACTCTGCTCTATGCATAAGCTTTGTTTTATCCTTTTTGCCATCAAATGTTTTATTTCCCTACTTTGCTTTCCCCTGCTCACACCCCAGTTCCCTCTACATGTTACTCTTGACTCTACTTCATATCTGTACCCCCAAACCTCTGTTTCTAGATCTTTAGAATCAGGTTCAAGTAATCTTTAACAGATTAGGCACAAGGTGTGACTCAAAGTGTGATGTATACCAAGAATGCATGGCTTTTCGAACTATACTGAGAAATATAGAGTATCTGTGGCAATGGATATTAAGGGTATATGATATAAAGGGCAAATGCAGATTAGGCTGAATTGATTTGATAGCTCACCATTGATATTTTAGTTCACAGAATTAGGAAAGGCTCTCGTGGTAGATCTCTTGGTTGATTGGTTGGCTGACCTGAAAGGGTAGCCTATGCTAAATGAAATGCCTTGTTATGTTGTACAGGAAGGAATCCAGAGGCTTAAGGAGATTGCTATTTGAGTATATTTACCATGCAAGACTTATTCTCTAATCCTGCAAGGACACACCATTCTCATAGTCATAAAAAATATTTTGAAGGGGAACCTCAGTATCTTCAAAGCTCTGCAGTCTCTCCTCTCTGTTTTCTCTCTTTCTCTTTCAGAAATTAGAGAAAACTGCTACCACCAAAGGAGGATTCCTAAATGCAGTGGAGATAATGGGATCCTAGGATGTCAGGGATCAAATAATGGTGCTGCACTGTCAAATACAAGCTGGGCAAGATTCACCATAATGCACAGTCCAGTCAAAATAATAATCACAATATTTTGACTTACAGAGATTATGGTGTTGGGGAGTTGAGACGTCCTTTGACTGCAAATAAATTACCAGTCTGTTAAATTCTTACTTCATCTGTATATGCGGATGAGCTCTAGACTTAGACTATGGCTTTTTCTAAAACAGCTAAAGAGGGGGGAAAGAGAAATGAGGGGAAGAAAACACATTTACTGAGTGCATTCATTTAACATCTTTTATCAGAATAGGATTTTTTCTACTTTTAGAAAAGAAGAAATAGAAAAATGTCAGGGTTAAATACCTTGCTCATTTTTAAATTGTTTGCAAATATTGCCTTGTCTTTAAACCTTTTTAAAAGGACTTTTGTTCTGTTCTTTAATTTCATGAACTAAGTTTGATTCCAAGAGAATCTTTTGAATGTCTGCATTAGCATGCACAGTACTACAGGTAGGGAAAACAAGAAAGCATTAAGTAAACTTTAGTCATATAAACCAGGAGACAATAAGATCTCTTCATTTTCATAGTTCCAGTGTACATTAAGAATTAGAGGTGAGCTGGGCGTGGTGGCTCACATCTGTCATCCCAGCACTCGGGAGGTAGAGACAGGAGGATTGCTGAGTTCGAGGCTTGCCTGGGATACACAGTGATCTCAGAGCCAGCCTGAACTACAAAGCAAGACCCTGTCTCAAAAAAAAAAAAAGAAGAATTGGAGGTGAGGGCCGGAGGGTTAGCTCAGTGGTTCCGGTGCCTGCCTCGCAAACGCAAGGACCTGAGTTCGATCCCCGGTAACCACATATAATGCTGGGCGTGGAGACACGCCCACCAACAATCAACAGCGCATACCATAATGCCTGACGTGATGGCTCACGCCTGTAATCCCAGCACTCGGGAGGCAGAGACAGGAGGATTGCTGAGTTCGCAGCGGCTTGCCTGGGCACCATAGTGAGCTCAGGGCCAGACTGAACTACAAAGCGAGACCCTGTCTCCAAAAAGCGAAAAAAAAAAAAATAATTAGAGGTGAGCAAAATGTCACACTATAGTATATTTTATATTTTTGTCTCTGTGTGATATTATTGGTGATATATATTATTTCACATTTGTTCCATCTGAATAGCATCTACATCGATATGAACGTAAAAATGAATAATGAGAGAAAATGGGGAAAAGCAAAGAAATTTTCTAGATTAGGTATTGCTTAGTAGATTTAAAAATCCACAAAGTAATTTTAAAAGTTTATTGGATAGATTTATAATATAGTTCATTGTAATTTCTGTATATTAACCAATGTTTTGTAATTCTCAAATTCAAAATTATGAAATTCATTTTCCTGTGACAGTACTTTTAATAGGGAAGCAAGAGGCATTATCTTCTTTCAACATTTCCTTTAGTTCTCTGATACCCTAAATAATGATGCACAGGACAGCAAACTGTTATTCCAGGTTGCTTAGCTGTATGTCCTACAACTTCTGAATAAAAACATACATCTTAATAAGATATATACTGTAGGCAGATGATGGCTTAGGGAACACTGTTGTTAGCTTCTGATCTAGACTGCTATGTTATACTTCCATTTGCCTAATTTACCTTCAGATATCGCGATCATAATAGCCAGTAGTGTCCATTTAAGCTCTGTAGAAAGTGCAAATGAAAACCATACTCAATAAAACCTTGGTTGGTGAGCATGACTCATTCTGGAAATGTTTGTAATCCAAAGCATTTGTATACTAAAATGAATTTCCCCATAACAAATAATGTAAATCTAGATGATTCATTCCACTGCCCCAAAATATTCATATAAGATGATTACAATACTGTAATATAATACAAAATAATAACAAAAATGTAAAATATAAAGAAAAATGTTAATCTGTACTTACCTTTGAAAACTTAATGCTGGTGTGAGGAAGATAAGAGAGAGGAAGATTATCGTGTAGGATGTCTTTATCACTAGCAACTCACTTTAACAAGGAACCTGTTCAAGGACACTTGCTTTTGCCTCTTTTTGAAGTACCACAGAAACATGACATTACATTGTCATTAAACAGACTCATCACTTGCACTGCTCTAGCTTTATTTGGGTACTGTTTTCTACAAAATTTTGACTGTTTCTCACATTTCATGTCTCTCTAATCTTATTTTAAGTGAAGGTTTCCTCTGTCCTTTTCTCCTCCTCCTCTGTAGACAAGATCTCTTCCATAATCTCTTGTTACTGGGAGATGATATTCCACAATTCCGCAGGAAGGGGGGTGCTGAGTAATCAGTTGTGATTGTGTGATGTTTGGCATCACATCTGACTTATATATTTCAAGACATCACCCATTTACCAAGTTAAAATTTATTAGAAATGTTTGCTTGTCTTGTGGAACACTCACGGAACAAGTTAGTTATCTCAATCCAAGGGTTTCCTGGATTGTTTCTGAATGACAGCTTACATTTTTCTGAAAATGAGTAAACTACATTATAGCTACATGATTATGTCTTCAAAGTTTATGCGAATTGCAGCTAATTTCCTATTAAGCTTCTGTTTCAAAGCGCTAGAAATAACAGGACTATAGTTTCCTATTATATTTCATAGTTAATTTGGAAGATACAATTGTTATTAGTCACTAAGCTCCTTTATTCCTTTTCCCTCAACAAATGGCAAGACTAAGTTCTGAAAAGTGCCTTTCTGCACAGCGCTCCAAGCCTCACAGCTATCTGAGATGCTACATTTGCCATTGTTTCTCTGTCTTCCGCCTTTGAGGGGCAATGCCAGTGGACTGCAGTGTTCTTTACTCCAGGTGCAGCAGATGCTATGAGTCCTTCTCAGTAAAGCATTTGGAGCGGCCGCCACAAATCAAATAAATGTGGCTCACAAATTTATCCAATGTAATATTATATTTTACAATATCCAGAAGATATTAATGCTATTAATGTCCTGAAGATACTGTCTGTTAAGATACTAAGTAGGCTTTCATTGATATAAGCAATGAAAATTTCAAAAGCAAGATATAAATAGCATTCTTGATTCAGATAATCTTACTCCTAATGTTTCTTTAGCCATATTATTATCAAAGCTTCCTCAATGAGTATCAAGTTCTGTTATTCTAATAGCACAGGGTAATAAAAACAGCATAGGTTATGACATTGGACAGAAGTAAAGTTCAATCCATCAGTTTTAATGTTTTTCTATGTGACTCTGGTCATTTTATTTTTCTTCCTTATCTTTCACATGAGAATGTCTGATTTAATATATCTGATTGAGATTAAATTAGGCAGTGTTTGTGATCAGCAAGATATGTAAGATATAGAAGTTATAAATGTTGTTGCTATCTTTTCTTACTTCCATTTTCCTCCTAATGGTTTTGTTGGCAGGCAAGGCAATACCTGTAATTGAATATTTACCAGGACATTACAAGACCAGTATTTGTTTCTTGTAGTGATGTTATGAACAATAAAGTTCATTTTAGTCAGCACATTTTTTTTTTTTTTTGAGACAGGGTCTTGGTTTGTAGTTCAGGCTGCCCTGAGCTCACTATGTAGCCCAAGTTAGCCTCGAACTCACAGCAATTCTCCTGCTTCTGCCTCCCGAGTGCTGGGATTATAGACATGAGCCACCACATCTAGCAATAGTGAGCACATATTTAAAAAGTCCATTTACTGAATTGTCATTCTTCAAGTGAACTTTTAAATTGAATTTTTTTTGTTCTGTTATTTTGTTAATAGTATATCTTTGCTGTACATGATTACATTCCTTGTGGGGAACTGGTACAAGTACCTAACACATTTTAATTCTTTCACATCCCTCCCCCTACCACCGCTTGATCTCCTTCCCACATGATGAAGATCTATGTCCCTACTTCCTATTATCTATCTTTTGTTTTGTTCTTTACTTGTATTTTGTGTTTCTCATATAAGAGAATTCATGTGATACTTGTTTGTATGTATAATTTAACATTATGGTCTAAATTTTTGATGACTTAAACATTATGGTCTAAATTTTTGATGACTCAAGTTTATCCTTTTTGATAGTATTCCACTGTGTAAATACATTTGAAAAATCTATTTATCTGTTGATGGACAAACATTCTATATCCAAGATATAAACTTAGGTATGCATGTTTTTGTGTAATATAATGTTAACTTTCTTAGACATACAAATATATGAAAGATTAAGGAAAACTGTAAGACTCTTACAATATTTATTAAATTGAAGGCTACATACATAAAGACAAGTAACAACCATCATGATAATATTCCAATAACTATATTCAGAGTATTCATATATATTTTTTATTGTGCTCTAAAGAACAGAAGCAATGGTTGAGTACCTGTTTATGACAATTGTTTAAATTACAGATATTCTTTTAAGAAAAATCAAATTAAAACTAAATGTATTTTGGAGAAAGGCATACAGTGGTAGAATTGTAAGGTTCTTTCAATATTTACCGAGCATGAAATTTTTCAAAGGTGAATATGTTGAAATATGTAGACAGGAATTCTTTCCTCAGTGACAATATCCTCTGCCTTCAAGTACAAAGTTCTGTAAAATACTTCAACTCTTGTGGCATTTCAGTATAGAATTCTATTCCATTAGGTATTCTTTATGAATTGATACACATAAAAATCAGATTTTTGTGTATTGATTTTGCACCCTAACACTTTCATGAATGTAGTAGCCCTGAGAATTATCTTTTCTTTAAGGTGGTAAAGGCAGATTGTACTCAGTAATAACTCCCACCATAAGGAAGACAGTTCTACATAAAATAAGCTTAAGCTAATTCATGTAAATATGATACAACAAAGGGAAACTAAGGGGGAAGCAAGAGACAAAAAAAGCTCAGGAAAGTCATGTAAGTGAAAAGTTATAACAAAAAGTACAATCAGAAGTTGATTCATGTGGTAGACCCATCTTTTCTAAATGGTGCTCATGGAAATTAGTTTCTTATCCTCTCAGAGACTGGGAAATAGGGGGCCTATATTTCAGTGCTGGCTGACAGAAGCACTACATTTTTTTTGGTAGTGCTGTTCTTTCCAGAGAGGTATCTAGCTGGCTGTCCAAGAAACAAAGTTGAATTGTTAGGAATCATGCTAGAGCTTTAGACTTTCTCTGGAAGAGTAGTGGATTAAATTGTTTATACCGGGTGCCACGTATTAGGCCAAGATTGAGGCCTAGTTAAGAATAAGACTCAGTAGAATTTGAGTTTGATCAAGAAGAGGACTCTGTTAATCCTTCTTTTCTTTCCAGAAATGAAGGGATATTCTTTCTTATTCTGTACAATGTAAGTCAATTTTTTTTCCATTTTGAAACACCTGAACCCATTAATTAAGATTTATTAGTAGATATTTGCTGAATAGTGTAAGTGACTAGGAATTTAGAGAGAAACACATCTATAAAAACAAAAGCTATAGGAAATGGTAATAGCTGATGCAGATTATCAGCCCAGTTTCTAAACCTAGAGTTGGGCTGATCAAGATTTCTAAATGGGAGAGTAACTATAGTGGTACAATCTAACTTTCTGGTTTCCAGTTTGAGTATTTTTGGTAATGTCATAAATATCAGGGTCGTACTCATTGTTAATTCTCAGAGTAGAACATGGAAACCATAGGAGCTCAGCCAGACTTCCTTAGTAGTCCATGCTCAGGCTGTAGATCTATGCACAGACCTTGCCCAAACACAATCTATTATGGTGATGAGTCTTATGAAGTTCATACCAAATATTCAATCAATGGCTCTTCTGAGGTTCTTTAGATCCTCAAGGCAACATTGAGTCCCAGTGAAGATCTGGACAGTCAACTTGAATTCTCAGAAATGCTTGCTAAATCAATACTCTTCTTACCAAAGTAGCAGGTATGGTGGGACATGACTGTAATATCAGCACTTGAGAGGCTGTGGCAGGATAACTGTGAGCTCAAGGCCTGCTTGGACTACACAGTGAGACCGGAATCACAGGCAAAATAGTCACAATGGCTACCTGCAGGATCAGACTCAGAAGAATTCAACAGGGTCATCTACATGCTGGAAGGCCAGTAGCAAAGGTTGAAGGCCTGAAAGCTCACTCTAGTCTGTATCAGAGGACTGAAGACACTAGTGTCCAAAGGCAATAGTAAATACTGGAGCTCTTCTAAAACAAACAAAACAAAATAGGGAAACATTTCCTTTTCCTTCTTCTTTCCTTTTTTATTCTGTCCCTCCAGCGTGGGTCTTCCCCCTTCATTTGCTGGCTTTTCTATAACATTGATTTGTTCAAGAACAAGGTCATTGGAATTGTAGACTGCCATGTTTACCATTCAAAGGGCTTAAATGCAGATTTTTAACAAGTACTCTTCACCACTCAGAAGGATCTCGTGGAAGACTCTAGTGACTGTGCGTACTTGCTGGGGCTCCTCAGCCCAATACCCTAACAGTCTTCTGAGTCTTTCCTGGAAAGGATCATGTCATCTGTGAATAAGGATCATTTGTATCCCCTGTATTTCTTTCTTTCTTTTTTTTTTTTGCTTTTTGGAGACAGCGTCTTGCTTTGTAGTTCAGGCTGGCCCTGAGCTCACTATGGTGCCCAGGCAAGCCGCCACGAACTCAGCAATCCTCCCGTCTCTGCCTCCCGAGTGCTGGGATTACAGGCGTGAGCCACCATGCCCAGCATTATATGTGGTAACCAGGGATTGAACTCAGGTCCTTACGCTTGAGAGGCAGGCGCCGGAACCACTGAGCTAACCCTCGGCCCTGTATTTCTTTCTTTTATCTGACTGCTCTGGCTAAAGATTTGAGAACTGTATTGAAAAGGAGTGGTAAAAATGGACACCCTTGTCATGGTCCTGGGTTTTAGAGGAAATGCTTCCAGTTTTTCCAGTATGATATTTGCAGGATGTTTGTCATAAGTGGACTTTATCAGTTTGAGGTAAGGTCTTTCCATGTGTATAGTCCTTAAGGTTTTTAATCTCAAATGGATAATTGTCAAAGGCTCTTTACTATCTGCATTCTACAAAGAACTAGAAAAACACCTTCAAAATGTATGAGGAATTAAACCTAGAATAGCCAAAGCAATACTGAACAGTAAGAGGAAAGCAGGAGGCATTACAATGCCAGATTTTAAGTTATACTACAAAGCTACAGTGATTAAAAACAGCATGGAACCTGAAAAAAATAGATGGGTTGATCAGTGGAATAGAATTGAGGATGGAGAAACTATTCCAAGAAACTTCAGGCATCCAATGACAAAGGTGCCAAAAACATAGGAAAGATGCCTATTGAACAAATGGTGATGAAAAAACTGGTTATCCAGGTACAGAAGAATGAATCTAGACTCATATCTCTTACCTCTTATATTAAAAAATGGGTGAAAGACATACATATTAAAACAGAAATACTAAATCTGTTATAAGATAAAATAGGTAAAACTCAAACACATAGGCATAGAGCAGAATAGACCCACAACTGCACAAGAAATAATACCAAACAATAACAAATTGGATCATATCAAATTAAAATGTCTCAGAAGAGCAGAGAAAACAAACAACAGAGCAAAGAGAACCTACAGAATGGAAAAAAAAAATGCTGGCTTCTTTTCAGGAGGAAAATAAATATCTAGGATATATAAGGACAACCCCCCACACACAATTGGACCCCCTGCCAAAAAAAAAAACAATCTGCCAGGCGTGGTGGTTTACGCCTGTAATCCCAGCACTCAGGAGGCAGAGACAGGAATTGCTGAGTTCCAGGCTTGCCTGGGCTACATAGTGAGCTCAGGGCCAGCCTGAACTACAAAGCGAGACCCTGTCTCAAAAAAAAACCAAACTTAATCAAAAATGGATAATTGAAATGAATAGACACTTCTTAGAAGACTGAGTTAAGATAGCCAAGAAGTGTATGAAAAAAACGTTCAGCTTCTGTGCCCATTAAATAAGTAAAAATTTAAAATAAAAGCCACTGAGATCCCATCATAGTCAAGTAAGGATGGTTATCATTAAAGACTGAAAAAGAACAAATGTGGGTTAGGTTGTGGGCAAAAAGGAACCCTTCTAGATTGCTGACACGAATGTAAACTTGTGTAATCACTGTGAAGAGTAGTATGGAGGTTCCTTTACAAAAAAAAAAAGAAGTTTTGTTTGACTCAGCGAATTCTCCTTCCTGATATTTTCCCGAAAGAGTTAAAACAAATTACATTGCATACTCCTATTTATAGCAACACAAATAATGATATTTAAATAATAAAACTGGCCTATAAGGGGCTGGGGATTTAGCTCAAGTGGTACTGAACCAACCTTGGATGCCCAAGGGTCTGAGTTTGATTCCTGGTACCACACTCACACACACACACACACACACACACACACAAGCCTGTAAGTCCATTAGCAGGTAAATGGATAAGGAAAATTTGGACTACATATACAATGGAATATTTTCCCAGAAAGAGGGAAAATTTGAGTTATTTGTAGGACAATAGATATGAGACAGTAATGCTAAATGGAATAAATCAGATACAGAAGGTTAAATGTCACATGGTTTCTCTTATATGGGCAACCCAAAATACAAATAATGTTGGAAGCAAAATAAAAGAGAGATGATTGGAAACAGGGAGACTTTGTGGAGCTGGGAAAGGAACCTAGGGAGAAAAGGAGAGGGAAGAGTCAGAAGGGGGGAAGGTAAAAATGACTAAAATGTGGTATGTGCAAAATCATTTCTCTTATGTGAAAATTTGAAGGTGTAAATGAGGACCCAAATGTATAATAGTTATTGTGAAATAGAACGTTCAAAGGGGAAAGGGAGTCAGGGGCAGGTGAAAACAAAGAAGGGAAAGAAAATACTAAGGCAATATGGAAAAATGGAAACAAAGCTAGTGTATATTGGGGGAAGGGTTGAAGGGCGGGCAGGGGAATGGGAAGAAATAAGAATCAAGATATACTATGTACAGGTACAAATTGTCAATGATGAATGTTGTTAGAAGTTTTATCTAAAATGTACTAGTAAACTAAATTTAAAAAGATGTGGTGTGTATATATATATATAAATATATATATCAATTCATCATGATAAATATAATTATGTATTGCAAACATATACTAACAAATAAAAATGAGATTTTGAAGAATATGTGTATTTGTTTAGTCATACAGAAGACACATGAAAATTTTGTGAAGTTGGATTTCTTTACGTCATTAAGATTCATCTTAAGATTTGAAAGCAGAAATAATACCACTATTAAATTTAATATTTAATACTACAGTGGCAACTTTTTAGTATTTAATACTACAGTGGCAAACATTAAATGTTTCCCTCTCATTCATAAATTTAGTGAGTGATGGTAAGAGTTACATAAATTCTGATTTCTTTTAAGCTTTGTCTAATTTATATTCCCTTCCTTTCAGCTGAATGTAGGATAAAAAGATCTAGATTTTTAAATCTGCTTTTCTTAAATCAAGAAATAAATTATTTGCTGAAAATAGGAATGTACTCTCATTTGGGTATATTTTAGGAATATATAAAAATGTTTAATTTTCACATAATTAACCTCAGGAAAAATAGATGTTATTGATAGAAACATAAAATTAAACTTATTAAATACAATTAGTTGAGACAAATGAAGTATTTAATTGATTTTAGGATATTTCTTTTCCTTTACATGATCCATTACTGAGAAATGAAGTTTCATGTGATATAATGGCTGTTTGCTAGATGGCAGAGAAAAATGGATTGCATCTTTAGGAAATGTTATAATTTTTTGCAGGTTATAGCTGTATATGTATGAAATTTACAAAATGTTTTAAAGTGAAATTAGTAATATATATTTTCTAACTATTTTTAGTAGAGCACAGGACATAATTTTCAGGTTAAATTACAACTTAGTTCATTTAGGATGGTTATTGTCATCAGATTATGCTGTCTTTCTGAAGGTTCTGTATTTATTGATGGGGTTATGGG
This sequence comes from Thryonomys swinderianus, assembly GCA_004025085.1. NCBI lineage: Eukaryota > Metazoa > Chordata > Mammalia > Rodentia > Thryonomyidae > Thryonomys > Thryonomys swinderianus. Next base: position 15,797 of record PVIC010019342.1, on the reverse strand, counting down.
ATGTGTATTTGGTTTAGACCCATATCTAGAAAGTAATACCTATCATGGACATGACTAACCAATCAGCCTTGTTTCTCTATGAAATTTGTATCTATAAAATTCTTTCTTTTAGCCAGGTGTGGTGGCTCACGCCTGTCATCCCAGCACTTGGGAGGCAGAGACAGGAGGATTGCTGAGTTCGAGGCTTGCCTGGGCTACATAGTGAGCTCAGAGCCAGCCTGAACTACAAAGCGAGACCCTGTCTCAAAAAAATAAATTCTTTCTTTTAATTTATGTATAATTAAAATAATTAGTAAGTAATTTAGGAAAACTCCAGTCATATTTAATAGAGCACTCTCAGGAGTTGCATGGGATATGACTGGAATTTGAGTTCTTAGAATGTGATTCTGCTGTAATGTTTCAACTTTGATTATATATTTTGGGAGGGCTATAATTTACCTTATATTATCTCTACTTTGAGCAAAAAAATTAGTGATTATAAATATCTTTTTATAAACACAGATCTGTCTCTGTGTGTTTAATTTATACTTTCCTATTTCTGGGATATCACAATGTCAAATATATGCTATTATTCTTTCACACATATAATTTTAAACAATAATAAGAATACTATCAATAAAAATCCATACTACTCTTCTGTATTTCTTTGAACATTATTTGCCAACAGTCAAGTGCTCATATTTAAATACAGTCAATAGTAAGTAGATCATATTTTGACTTTTCATAGACTAAACCATCTTAATTTTTCTGAATAGTGGTATTGTCTGTAGGGCCAGGTGAGATTTGCCTATTTTGTTAGAATATATTTAATGAATTATCAGATATATGACATCATGGCATAGAGATGTTGGGCCAGTAGTTCATAATCAAAACTTTTGCCCCAGGGTTTCACACAAAAAAACCTGAGGTAATTAATAAGCTTATGTGTCTTTCTGCTAGTTTCTTCACTTCTGAAATTGGGATACCTGCCCAATTTCTTCCCACACTTGAAAAATTCATATTTTTTATTTTAATAAGAAAAAATAATTTTAATGATTATTGTAATATAAATAAAATGTCAGGTTTTTGTTCTACCTATACCTATTTTCAGCAATCCTTTAGCTCAGTCATTAAATCAATTACTGAAAATAAAAAAATTTAAAAGCCACTCTTTATTACACAATTTACAATATATTTGACAATCTTCTAGTCAAATGAATCACTAAATTACATTTGTACATGCATTCCTCTTTTAGATTACTAAGTCTGTCTTTTTTTTCATTTCTTCAAGTGATTCATCCTGAAATTGTACAGATTAACATGGCTCTCTAAGGTATCTATTGGTGGAGGTTAGTTTCAGTATATTTATATTTATTATTCCACTGTTCACAATAAAAAACGTTGTATGACACTATTGTTAGAACTGTACAAAATGGATAGTCAGATTTTATTGGTAATAAAAGGGGATATAGGTAGAAATAATTGGAAACTAAATGGAAAAAAATATACCCTGCTACCTTAGTTCCCAGAGACTATGGTTTATCTTTAACGAATATCATTTGCCTAAGAATAAGTAGTAACTAAGTGCCTTATTCATATAAATACTTTCTACCCAGATTATCATTTATTATGTACTTTTGCAATTTTTAAGTGAAGAGAAAAATCTGTCTGTAACAATCAAAAAAAGTATAAAAGTATCATTGTAAAATTAGAGCCCTCAGTCCTACACCCAGGAACTATGAAAATTAATAGTGTACTGTTGCTAAGTGCTAGTTTACCTCTTAGTAGTTTAGGCTGTCACATGAAAAACATTAATAAATAAATCCATTATTTTCATACTTTCTATAAACACCAATGATTTATATAATCAAGATTTAAAAAGTTTCAAAGTACATTTTAAAAAATGTTTAAGTAATTGTTATTTACATTTGTGATTGTTCAACTGTCATAAGGTATGCCAATTCCTAAAACGGAAAGAAAAAATAGCAAAGAAAGCAGAAAACAATGAATCCAATGACCCAGTTCACTGAATAAATGTAGATGATCACCATGTCCATGTCAAACCACCATCCACGGCTGTCATCTTCAAAGTGCAGATAATCCATCCTATGTGCACCATGTGGGAACTGCCTTCTTGTAACTGGAGCTGCATGTCTGTGGAAACCTAGAAAATGTATAAGCAAATTATTTTAGAGCTCATGAGCCTGTTAACTACTCACAAAGGAAGTATATGACTTTATTGAGTGCTGCGTGTTTTCCTGGAAATTTTGTTTCCATGATAAAATTCCCTGGTAACATTTCTGAGACATAATATTTTGTGAAATACTGTTTTCTTTTTTGTGTATTTACATGCTAATTGCTTAAAAGCTTGAGTATAAACTTGCTCAATTCCATTTGTTTTGTTGGTTGATGAATTTACAATGTTTAAGGTATCTGGAAAACAAAAATGAATTTTCTAAGCAGTAAATATCTGAATCTTCTGCTTCTTTTTTATCTACTTCCCATTTCAAGTATTTCTGTGTTAATAGTGTAGAGGGTAAGAATAGCACTTTCAAATGAACAGAACTTCCAACTCTGGTTATAAAAGCACTGTGAGGCTGTAGCTTGAAGCAAATTCTATTTTATCCATTTAAAAAAGTGAGTAATGTTAAAAGTTTCCCCAAATCAGACTGCTTATATGGCAAGGTTGTATTCATCTGGGTATTAATATGTTGTTAAAGGTCAAACCTATTTAATCAAGGACAACTCTTTCTGTAGTAAAGTGGGAAAGTAATAAATGGCTGGTTAAAATTAATTTCTTTTAATTTTTTAATTGAGAAACAAATGGTAATAAATTTTAGAATTTCCAAAACTAAATTTAATGTGACAACTGCAATTTCTAAACCAATGTCAGATTAAAAATCACCTCATAGATATTTGGTTGACATCAGGTCAATTATAACATTAGAAAAATTGTCAATAGTAATCACTGATTGTGGGTACCATTTATAAAATGTTAATGAAAATTCTGAATTCATTGGGCAGTTAGGAGGACTACATGAATTAATAATATATGTAAAGTACATGCTTGGACCATAGTAAAGGTACAAGTACTATTGTTCAGAGTTATAAGGCAGAAACTGCCTTTTCCTGTCAGTGCTTGTTCTTAATAATTCTGCTCTTTCTGAAAAGATCAGTAAATTTAATGTTGTTTGTTCAAACAAATGGCTTTGTAACTGAAGTATGAGCTGACTTTTTCGAAATCAGTTGCCAACTTTAAATAGATTGTCAGAATATCATACTGAAACTTCAGGCTTTATTAAACATTATACAGAGAATATACACTATATTTTATTTTTTAAAATTAAATTAATTTTTTTTTTTGAGACAGGGGGTCTTGCTTTGTACTCATTATGTAGCCCAGGCTATCCTCGAACTTGCAGCAATCCTCCAGCCTCTGCCTCCTGAGTGCTGGGATTACAGGTGTGAGCCACCATGCTCAGCACTGTGGTGTGTGGTACTGGGGATTGAACTCAGGACTTAGCACTTGCCAGGCAGATGCTGGAACCACTGAGCTAAATCCCTGGCCCAAAACACTACATTTTGGTAGGCAGTGATTGCAAGATAATTTAATACACAGTTGTTTGTCTTAAATTCTTAGTCTATAACAATGTGTCAATTTTTTTTGGTTATTTTCACAGAAGACAGGTTGTATTTATTTTATCATAATCAATAAATCAAATAAATTTAAGTTAAACTGAACTTCTCCCTAATAAGATAAATAGTAAGAAAAATGATTTTGGGCCAGAGATTTAGCTCAGTGGTTCCGGCGCCTGCCTTGCAAGCGCAATGGTCCTGAGTTCGATCCCGGTAGCCACATACAATGCTGGGTGTGGTGACTCACGCCCACCAGCAATCAATACCACATACCACAGTGTTGGGCGTGGTGGCTCACGCCTGTCATCCCAGCACTCGGGAGGCAGAGGCAGGAGGATCGCTGAGTTCGAGGCTTGCCTGGGCCTACATAGTGAGCTCAGGGCCAGCCTGAACTACAAAGTGAGACCCTGTCTCAAAAAAAAAAAAAAAAAAAAAAAAAAAAAAAAAAAAAAAAAAAAAAAAAAAAAAGATTTTGTTGGGTAGAGTTGGGCTTCTGAGAGCCAAAAACTTGTAATGTGTAAGAATTTTCTTTTTAATCCTAGGAACTAATTCTTGTCTCCATTTAAAATAGATGGCCTACCTAGGCATATAATAATCAAGATTCCAGAAACCCAACAGAAGAACAAAATATTGAAAGCAGTTAGATAAAACAAACAAATCATATACAAAGAAAAGCCCATTGGAATCATAGCAGGCTTTTCAACACAAACACAAGTGAAGGAGTGAAATATTTCCAGCCCTAAAATGAAACAATTTCCACCTAGGTTCACATAAACTGTAGAACTATCTTTCAAAACCAATGAGAAAATAAGATACTTCCTTGATAAAGAACACCTGAGAAGCTTAATGAATAGCAAAACTGCACTCCAAAAAATTCTAAACAATGCCCTAGAAAAAGACAGCAAGTGTCACAATCACATGAGATTCAGAACTCTGGACAAGATAGAAACTGAATGAAAAGGGGGAAAAGCAAACAACAGAAAAACACCATAATGTGGATAAATCAGTATGTAATAGTTATAACCATTAACAGTAATAGCCTCAAATTACCAATTAAAAGATACAGAATGTCAGAATGGATTAAGAAGAAAGATCCCGCAATATGCTGTATACAAGAAAAATACCTAATTCAGAAAGAAATCCATAGATTGAAAGTAAAAGGATGGAAAACAATTCTCCATGTGACAAGAAATTGGAAAAAGGGGTATTAGTTATCTTATTTGCAACAAAGTAGATATAAATCAAAACTAATCAAGAAACAAAGAAGGACCCTACATCCTTGTACAGGAAACAATCCAAGAGGAAGACATGACATTCATAAATATTTATTCAACAAACTCTAGTGCATCCAAATATATAAAAAATTAATGGATATGGAAAGCAGATAAGAACTAATACAATAGTAGTAGGGGTCTTCAATATCCCACTGTCAAAAATAGATCAACTGGACAAAAACAAAACAAACAAAAAAAAACCAAAAAAGAAATACTTAAGCTGAACCAAACTTTTGAACAAATGGACTTTACAGATTTCTAGAAAGCATTCCGCTCCAAAAAGTCAGAATATATATTCTTCTCTGCTGCTCATAGGTCATTCTCCAGAACAGACCACATGCTAGTTCATACAGCATATTTAAGTAAATGCAGAGGAAACGAAGTTACCCCTGGATACCCAGACCATAGTGCCTTGAAATTGGAGATCAATGGCAAAAGAAATTTCAAGAACTTCACAAACACATGGAAATTGAACAACACTCTCCTGAACTTCCCATGGGTTACGGAGAAATTAAAGAGGAAATTAAACAGTTTCTATAATTAAACGATAATGTCAATACAATATACAGGAATCCATGGGACACAATGAAAGTAGTTCTACAAAGGAAATTCATAGTAGTGAATACCCATACTAGGAAAATAGAGCAAGTTCAAATAAAAAACCTAATGCTGAACCTCAAGCTATGAGGAAAAAAAAAAAAAAGAGTAAGACAAACTCAAAGTTCATACAAGGGAGGAAACTATAAGGATTAGAACAGAAATTAGAGAATAATACAAAAATCAACAAATCATAGAGCTGGTCCTTTGAAAGAATAAAGAAAAGTGACAATTCCTTCGCCAACCATATCAAAAAAGGAAAAGGCTAAAATCCATGCAGTCAGGAATACAAACAGGGAAATCATTACAGGCCCAGCAATAATTCAGAGGGTAATAAATACTTCCTTTGAGAACCTGTAGTCTAATAAGATGGAAAACACAAAAGGAATGGATAGATACCTAGACACATATGAACTTCTGAAGAATATATAAACATGTGAACATCCTAACATCAATCAGTGAAACTGGAAATGTAATTCAAAACCTACCAAGAAAGAAAAGTCCTGGTCCTGCTGGCTTTACGGCTGAATTCTACAAGACTTTTAGAGAAGATCTAACACCATTACTCCTTAAATTCTTTAATGAAATTGGAAGGGAAGCAGTACTCCCAAATTCATTCCTGGAGTAACCATTACTTTGATTCCAAAAGCAGAGAAAGATGCAAATGAAAAAGAACTATCAGGTCAATCTCCCTAACAAACACAAATGCAAAAATCCTCAGTAAGATACTGGCATACAGAATACAGAGCATCATCAATAAGATCACACACCTTGATCAAGAGGGATTCATCCCAAGGATGTAAGGATGGTTCAACATTCTTAAATTAATAAATGTAATACACTGTATTAACAGACTCAAGAACAAAAACTATATGATCTCAATAGATGCAGAGAAAGTGTTTGACAAAATCCAACACACATTCCTGACTAAAATTCTATACAAAATTGCAATAGGAGGTTTTTATTTATTTATGAAAACTCAATACCTAGCACACAATAAGTTGTCAAAAACTGAAAATTTTCATGATAAAATCAGGAACAAAAAAGGATATCCACTATCACCACTCCTGTTTAATATAGGTCTGGAAATGCTTGCCACAGTAAACCAGACATGGGAAAGAAATAAAAGGAATAAAGATAGGAAAGGAAGAAGTTAAACTGTTATTAATGCTAATGACATGATACTTTATATTGAGGATATCAAAACTCAACCAATCTAGACTTAATCCAGATTTAGCAGCATAGCTAAATAGAAAGTCAACATTGAAAAATCAGTGAATCAATACCATCAAAATGGCCATGTTCCAAAAACTACTATATAGATTCAGTGCAATCCCAATTGAAATCCCAACAGCGTATTTCACAGAGCTAGAGAAAATAATTCAAAAATTCATCTGCAAGTACAAGAGACCTAGAATAGCAAAAGCAATTCTAGGCATCAAGGACATGGCAAGGGGTAGCACAATCCCTTGAACTGTTCTACAAAGTAACTGTGCAGCGTGATACTGACAAAGAAACAGATCTGAGGATGAGTAGAACAGACTAGAAGATGCAGAAAGATATACTAAGCCACTTCATCTTTTTATTTATTTATTTATTTATTTATTTTTTGAGACAGGGTCTTGCTTTGTAGTCCAGGCTGGCCCTGAGCTCACTATGTAGCCCAGGCAAGCCTCAAACTCAGAAATCCTCCTGTCTCTGCCTCCTGAGTGCTGGGATTACAGGTGTGAGCCATCACTCCCAGCACTGTGGTATGTGGTACTGATTGCTGGTGGGTGTGAGTCACCACGCCCAGCATTGTTGTACGTAGTTACCCGGGATCCAACTCAGGACCTTGCGCTTATGAGGCAGGCACCGGCACCACTAGGCTAAATCTCTGGCCCAGTCACTTCATCTTTTATAAAGAACCAAAACCCTCAAGGGAGGAAAGATAGCCTCTTTAATAAATGGTGCTGGAAAATCTTTTGGTAGATTTCAACCTAGCAAAGATTAAAGCTAAATCTGTCTATCACCATGCACTAAACTAAAATAAAAATGGATTAAAGATCTTAATATTAAAACAGAAACTCTAAATCTCTTGGAAGATAGGTTAGGTAGAATTCTTGGAGACACTGGCATAGGAAAAGACTTTATGAACAAAACCTCAGCAGTATGAGAACTAGCAGAAAGAATCGGCAACTGGCATCTCCTCATATTAAAAAGCTACACAAGAGAAACCACCAGAGGGAAAAGACAACTTAGAAGTTGGGAAAAAGTTTACTAGCTGTTTCTCAGACAAAGGACTACTATCTAGACTATATAAAGAACTTGAGAAAAATTTACCTCTCAATTTAAAGATCCAGTTCATAAATAGGCATCTGAAATGAATCAACATTTTTCAGATGAAGTAAGACAGCAAGAAATATATGAAGAAATGTTCAACAATCTGGTCATTTGAGAGATGCACATCAAAAAACACTGACATTCCACCTCCCTCCAAAAACAATGGCTGTTGTCAAGAAATCAACCAATGACAAATGTTGGAAGAGCGATGGGGAGAAAGGAACTTTTTTCTACTGCTGGTGGGTATGCAGACTGGTGCAACCACTGTGAAATAAGTGTGGAGATTCCTCAAAAAATGAGGATCAGAGTTTCCATTTAACCCTGCAATTTCCATGTTAGGTATACATGAAATAATTAAAAGCATCATATCACAGTGACATATGTGTACCAATGTTTATAGCAACTCAGTTTGTAATAGTTAAAACTTGGAAAGAGCTGAAATGCCCATTAACTGGAGACTGGATAAAGAAGTTTGTTTCTTTTTAAAAATGAAATGGAGTATTACTCAGCCACAAAGGATAAATCCAAGCCATTTATACTCAAGTGTATGTACTTGAGGCCATATTCATAAGTAAAATGAAGAGGACCAGGTATACAAATACCTTATCACTTCTCTGGTATGAGAAACTGAAATAAATGAGATCTAGAATGTATAATAGGTATTATGAAGTAGAAAACAGATGTTCAAAGGGAAAAGGGATAAGCAGAAAGTAAAGGGAAAGAAAAAAATTTGATGAGAAAAATGGAAACAAAGCATATGTATATAGGATGTGGGCCACTGTATGGGGAGGGCAAAGGAATGAGAAAAATGAGAATCAAGATGTGTTATGTAGGGCCGGAGGGTTAGCTCAGTGGTTCCGGTGCCTGCCTCGCAAGCGCAAGGTCCTGATTTCGATGATCCCCAGTAACCACATATAATGCTGGGTGTGGAGACACGCCCACCAACAATCAACACCGCATACCATAATGCCGGACGTGGTGGCTCACGCCTGTAATCCCAGCACTCAGGAGGCAGAGACAGGAGGATTGCTGAGTTCGCGGCGGCTTGCCTGGGCACCATAGTGAGCTCAGGGCCAGCCTGAACTACAAAGTGAGACCCTGTCTCAAAAGCAAAAAAAAAAAAAAAAAAAAACATGTGTTATGTACAAATACAAATTTTCAATGTTAAATGTGATCATTATATTTGTACCTATATATAAAAATCAATAAAATCAATTAAAATTAAAATGTATGGCCTAGGTGTAGATAGTATACTGAAAACCATTATACTAACATTCAGTGTCTTTTGGAAGTGTGATAAAATTTCTGGTGAATGCTGCTGTCTGTCAAATGCCATCCAACCAATAAGTGGGAAAAACAGAATGAATCCTCATTCACCTTATTTACCACATCTTGGATCATGCAACTTCTGGCTTCTCCCCCAAATCAAAATAACCATGATAGGTAAATCCTGTAAATTGGTTCAGGACATCGGGTAGGCATGAGGACATAATTGAAGACATTCATTATAAAAGAAGACTTCGACAACTGCTTCAGAAAGTGGCAAGAAAAATTGGGTAAGTGTGCTCAAAGCAAGGGGATTAGTTGGAAATTTGTCTTTTACTGTCAATTTTTTAAAAAAATAAGTATTCTTTTGATCACACTTCATATTTTAGCTATGAATTTTAAAGTAAAAATACATAAGGACATGTTTCATGGATTTCTGCAACATATTCTAGTGAGAAACCATACTGCAATGAAAATTATACTATTCAAGAAATGGAAAGATTCACATTCTTTTTTTTGCTTTTTGAGACAGGGTCTCGCTTTGTAGTTCAGGCTGGCCCTGAGCTCACTATGGAGCCCAGGCAAGCCACCGCGAACTCAGCAATCCTCCTGTCCCTGCCTCCCGAGTGCTGGGATTACAGGCGTGAGCCACCACGTCCGGCATTGTGGTATGTGGTGTTGATTGTTGGTGGGCGTGTCTGCACACCCAGCATTATATGTGGTTACCAGGGATTGAACTCAGGACCTTGCGCTTGCGAGGCAGGTGCCGGAACCACTGAGCTAAACCCTCTGGTCCAAGATTCACATTCTTAAACCAATATTTTACACACTGTCAAGTGAAAATACTTTCTCTGTATCAAGATGTTCACATGGTTTTCTTTTTTAATATGTTAATATGATAAATTCAAGATTTTTTCATGTTTAATAATTTTTATAAATACAGTAAGAAGTTAATTCTTCATACGTAGGATAAATTCCAAACATACTGGCTGTTATAAAGTGATAGACTAAACTCATAAATATTTTACATGGTATTTTAATGTTGAAAGGAAGATTAGCCTATAATACTTTTATGCTATTTTTTCTTGTTTGTATATTGTAATTTTTTTTTTTTTGAGACAGGGTCTCGCTTTGTAGTTCAGGTTGGCCCTGAGCCCACTATGGAGCCCAGGCAAGCCTCGAACTCGGGAGTCCTCCTGCGTCTGCCTCCCAAATGCTGGGATTACAGGCTTGAGCCACAACGCCCAGATTGTGGGGTGTGGTACTGATTGCTGGTGGGCGTGAGTCACCATGCCCAATTGTATGTGGGTACTGGGATCACCAGGGACCTTGTCCTTTCCAGGCAGGTGGAGGAACCACTGAGTTAAATCTCTGGCCCAATTTTTTAAATTGAATTCTTTATTGGTACATTTTATATACAGTTCACAATCACACTCAACATTGGGGAATTTGTACCAGTATATGACAGAAGTTAATTTTCATTTTTACACATATCCCTAGCCACCCCCAAACCCCTACCCTTTATAAACATGCTATTTCTTTTTCTTTCCAAATCATATTTATTCTTTCCCCTTATTACATTCCCCCCACCACATTCTCTTTGATTTTTTTTCCTATTTTACAAAATCTATCATACATTCTAGAACTCATTTACATCTATAGGTTCTCATACCAAAGAAAAGATATGGTATTTACATATATGTGATCTATTTATTTCACTTATTAGTGTGTCCTTAAGGTGTATCCATCTGCACATAAATGAATGAATCTTGTCATTCTTCATGGCAAGTCATATTCCATTTTATAAAAAAAAACCCACATCTTCTTTATCCAGTCTCCAGTTGATGGGCATCTGGGTTGTTTCCAAGATAAGGCTATCACAAACTGAGCTGCTATGAACATGGGTGTGCATATGACTTTATGATTCTTTTTTTTTCCTTTGGGTATATTCCTAGCAGGGGAATAGCTAGGTCAAAGGGGACCTCTAATTCTAGTTCTCCAAGGAATCTTCACATGGATCTCCACAATAGTTGTATAAGTCTACAATTCCACCAACAGTGGAGAAGGGTTCCTTTCTTCCCACAGCCTTGACAGCATTTACTGCTGGTTGATTTTCCAGTAGCAGCCATTCTTTGTGGAGTGAGATGAAATCTTAGTGTTTTCATCTGTATCTCTCAAATGACCAGTGATGTTGAACATTTCTTCATATGCTTCTTAGCTGCTTTGACTTCTGTCTGACAAGTGTCTGTTCGTTTCAGATGCCCATTTTTGAATTGGGTCTTTAAACTTGGGGGGTAGACTGATTTGTTTAAGTTCTTTATATATTCTAGATAGTAGCCCTTTGTCTGACAAGCAGCTATGTATATTGTAATTTTATGGGATTCATAAAATGTTAGCTGCTATATGATAATAGTCCACAGATCTCTGTCTGCACACCTTGCAAGTAGGATACTAACTGCCTCTGTTCTAAAGGATTTTTTTTTGAAGATATTTCTACAGCCAACAGCCTTATATACATTTTTAGGTCTTTGAAAGAATATCCATAGAATCTTTGAAGGCCTTGTAAATCTAGCCTATGAAACCATTTGGGCCTGTAGTCACTTTAGGTTAGGGGCAGATGTTTAATATCAGTCCATTTCTTTAAAGTTGTTCTTCTTTAAAGAACTATCTTCTAGTTCTTGAGTCACTTTGGTAATCTTTATACCATATGAACCTATGTACTCAAGTTTCCAAATGATCTGAATTAATGTTTGCCTGGGTTTGGTGTACCTGAGCTTTTCACATATATTTGAGGCCAGTCTATCTGAGTACCCAGTTTATTTGTACTTGTGTAACCTCTGAGAATTAGTTATGCCTATGAAACTTGACCAGTTAAAAAGAGTGTCCAATAGACATAATGTGTATTGTTTCTTTTCACTTTAAAATGATGTCAGGGTCTCTTTCTCTGCCACAACAACTGGTAGATGGTGTTCTGCCATCTGGGCTCCCAAAGTTTAGAGTGATATGGAGTGGAGCATTTAGCAGCTCAGGGATATTACTTTAATGTCACTTTAAATTTGGACTAAAAATAGTAATCTAAAAAAGTATTGAGAAATATGGTAAAAATGGAAGTTCAACCTGTTTATTTCTCGTGGAAAATAAAAGCTCTTGGATAAATTAACTACATGAAATGAAAGAGCAAGACAAATCTGTAGAGAACATCTCCAAGTTGCTGGCAGATTTAGCTGGAGTATAAAGAACAATTAGCATTCACAACTATTAGAATGCAAAAGTTTCTTCTGTTTTTTTAAATTCTGTTTTGTAGAATATGTTTTACTCTAGGACAATTTCTCTCATCTCTTAGAAAGCAAGGCTATTATTTTTGCTAAAACACATGGTTCAGATTTATCCTCATAATCAAAGACCATATGCCGGGCTCCATTATTTCAAAGCTTATTTCAGAGGCAGACTGTTAACAGTTTTCTTGTTTGACTTTGCAGTATGAGAAGTTTGCACCGTGCTTGCATTGGATACTCAATATTTGTTGGGTAAATGGATGGGTTAGTGCCCATACATAAAAAGCTACTTTAGAGAATAAAATAGTGAGGGCTTTTTGGAGAATATTCCATATCAAGCCTTCTAAATATGTTTTCAGAGAAAATGAAATCATTATGAATGCATTTGAAAAAAAATTTGTAGCCCACATGAAACAATTATTTTTTGTCATCTAATTCAGAAAGCCCCAAACCCAGCATTAAAAGGAAGACATACTCTCTTCTTCATGTGATAGGAGAGATAAAGGCTAAAGCAGTGCTCTGCTACTCTGTACTCTTCATATTACATAAGACTTTTGTTCTGTCAAAAATGATTGATATAAGTAGGTCTTAGCAGAGGTGGAGGGATATATTTATAGTTACAAATGGGTATAGAGTTGCTGTGTTAATATACTTGAGGTTATTGCAAATAAGTTTTAAATGTCATGTTCATCTATATCTCTAGGCCCTCAAAGTCAAATGTTTTAACCCTGCAGAATTAACCTTTTATATCAAAAAAGTTATAAAGTATAGCTGATTATTTATAACTGTAGAGTCAAGCTGAAGTACAAAAATTTTAAATTCTTTGGTTCTATAATCAGTTAAGAAGTTTTACCTTTTTAAGAAAATATATATTTATATATGCATGTATTTGTATTTTACCATTTTAATCATATAATCATTCCATAACACTAATTCCTTTCACCAAGTTGAACAAACATCAGCAATGCATATTTCCAAATTTTTTTCATCACCCAAAATAAATGATAATATTAAGTAATAACTCCCCACTTCATCTTTTCTCAGATTCTAGTAACCTATAATCTACAGTGTCTATTCACTTTGAGAATCCAGAAGAGGATTCTGAAAGTGGGCTAATAGAATATTTCTCCTTTTGTATCTGGCTTATGTTATAATGTTTAGAAGTTTTTCGATATTAGATATATGAGAATGACATTCTTTTCATGTATTTTATTCTTTACTATTTTATACACACATCATCTTTTGTTTATCCATTCTACTGCTGATGGAAAGTTAGGGTTATTTCTACCTGTTAGCTATTATGAATAATGCTATAATGAACACTGGCATGCAACTATCTGAGGTCATGTTTTACATTCCTTTGGGTACACATACACTCATATAGTAATTTCATATTTGAGTTTTTGAGGAAACTTCAAACTGTTTTTGAGAAAAATCTCAGTTTGGACCAGTAAGATGTGTTTCAATTTCTTCTTGCTCACATTTGTATTTTATTATTGCCATCTGAATATATTTGAATATTCTTGTGGTTTGGAGTCCCATTTGTATATATACAATCATATAGTAATTTCGTATTGAATTTTTGAGGAAACTTTAAACTGCTTTTGAGAAAAACCTCAAAGGGTTTGGACCAGTAAGATATGTGTTCTAATTTCTTCTTGCTCACATTTGTATTTTCCTATTATTATTACTGCCATCTGAATATGTTTGAATATTCTTGTTGTTTGGAGTCCCATTTCTATAATGACAAGTGACGTTGAACATCTTTTCAAGTACTTCTTGGCCATTTGTATATCTTCTTTGAAGACAGTTTTATTGAAGTCCTTAATCCATTTTAAAAATTGATGCTTGCCTTCTTGTTATTGTTACAGAATTTCTTTACACATTCTGAGTGTTTAACTTCTTACAAGATACTGGATTTGTATTTTTTCCAATTCTGTAGGCTTCCTTGACGTCATTATCATTTTCTAGTTAAATGCATCCTGCACAAAATACAATTTTGATAAAATCCAATTTTCTTTCTTTTCTTTATGCTTTTGGTGTCATATCTAGGAATCTATTGGTCATAAAGATATATCTTATTTGAAGACTTACTTTTTTTGTTCTTATATTTAGGTTATTGATTTATCTGGAATTATTTTTAATTGCAATTATGTATACATATATTTAATGAACATATAATAATCATATATATTTGTTGGGTATTCCATGATCTTTCAGCACATGCACACAAGGAAATAAATTTAATTTTAAATTAGTATGGTATAAGGATCAGCTCATTCTTTGATTATATAAATCTTTGGTTATATAGTTGTCCTAGTACTTCTTCCTGAAGGAACTATTTCCACATTGAATGGACCATGTCAAAAATCAATTAGCCAGAGCCAGGCGTGGTGGCTCACACCTGTAATCCCAGCACTCAGAAGACAGAGATAGGAGGATTGCTGAGTTTGAGGCTTGCCTGGGCTACATAGCGAGCGCAGGGCCAGCCTGAACTACAAAGCGAGACCCTGCTTTAAAAAAAAAAATCAATTAGTCAGATAAATGGTTTACGACTCAATGTTCCATTCCATTGATCTATATGACTAACCTTATGCCATGAGCACATGGTTGGGATTATCACTGTAGTGAGCTTTGACATTATGAACACAGTTATGTTTTAAGATTTTTTTTGTTTGGTTATTCAGAGTCTACTGAAATGCTTTTTTTTTTCTTTTTGGAGACAGGGTCTCGCTTTGTAGTTCAGGCTGGCCCTGAGCTCACTATGGTGCCCAGGCAAGCCGCCGCGAACTCAGCAATCTGCCTCCCGAGTGCTGGGATTACAGGCGTGAGCCACCACGCCCAGCATTATATGTGGTTACCGGGGATTGAACTCAGGTCCTTGCGCTTGCAAGGCAGGCACCGGAACCACTGAGCTAACCCTCTGGCCCCAGAGTCTACTGAAATTCTATAGGAGTTTGATAATCAGCTTTCCCATTTCTTCAAATACAGCTCCTAAAATTTTGATGGGAATTTCACTGAATCTATAGCTAGCTTTTGGTAGTATTTATATTTAGTGAATCTACTTATAAAGTATTTCAGCAAATTACTAATGCATAAAATAGTGCTAGATAGATGGAGCTCACTACCACCACATCTGCCTGGTGAGTGCAAGGTCCTGAGGCAATAAGTTAACTTTGAATTGCATTTATGAGGATGTAGGTTGCACATTCTTTGTAAGCTTCTAATGCCTGAAGACCTGGTGGAGGTGGAGCTGAGGTGAGTGAGGTGGTGATGCTAGTGCTGGAGGATGGCTGAAAATTCAGTTAACATTGGTAGAGCACTGGCAAAGTAACAGACCCGAGGACCAGTGGAATAGATTAGAAGACCCAGAAACAACTCCAGATACACTAAGCCACCTTATCTTTGACAAAGGAGCCAAACATCCCCAATGGAAGAAAGACAGCCT
>PVIC010019341.1:0-30647 GCA_004025085.1 Thryonomys swinderianus | reverse complement strand
TTTTGAGACAGGGTTTCGTTTTGTAGTTCAGGCTGGCCCTGAACTCATTATGTAGCCCAGGCAAGCCTTGACCTCAGCAATCCTCCTGTCTCTGCCTCCCGAGTGCTGGGATTACAGGCATGAGCCACCACGCCTGACTACCTTATGTGTCTTTAATCCTTAGTTTACTGAAAAGGAATGTACTCTGAAAGGCCTAAAGGAATATTGTCATTTGGGTTCCTGTCTGATATGTTGAACAACTAAGCTAGTGCCTGTAGTGCCACTAGGGCCTTAGGGTTGTCAGATGTTGGTTTCGTGGTTCCCCAAATAGGGAACTTATGCACAGCTTCCGTGGCAGCCATTCTCACAGACTTACTCACAGTGATGCATCTCGGTGCTGCACGGCTAGAGTAATTCCACAGGAATCCTAATGTAATTCAATGATAAAACCCATTAAGCGGAGAGACATTACAGCAATGTCAGAATACAGAGAGCTTATCTGAACATCAGGGGCTTAAACAAATATAAAGTGAACTCATAGAGAACGCATGTGCATAGCCCAAGAATTGAAAGAGGAAAAGAACAAGATTATTGTAAAAACTCTTTCAAAGTAGGTTTAGTTGATTTTCCCCATAGATAGTAATACTGATAAATTATCATTTATTGACTACTTATGTGGATAAGTACTTTATATAATTGTTGAACTGAATTTCATGTAATGGTTATACTGCACATTTTACAAAATACAAGGAAATTATGCTCAAAGGTGAATTAATTTACTTATAATCCCATCTCCAGGGAAAAGCCGAGCTGACACTGAAAAGCCAGGCTTTCTGAACTACAAGTCCTCTTGTGTCTGGTCAGCTACAGTTCCTCTGAAAATCAAGATTTCCTACTCTTCATTCTGAAAACTCCCTGCTACTAAAGACTTTGGGACTTTTTTTCAGGAGCCAGCTATTTGCCTCAAAACTCACATTTCCCATGGTGAGGCACAGAAAGAGCCCAGCTGAAGGATATGATTATAAAAACGCCAAGACATATTCTTGTACTTGGTCATGAAAGGTGAAACACCACGCGACTGCATTGCTTCACTTCCTGTTAAAAAAGACAGTTTTATTTGCAAGGTTTCAAGGAAAAGGGTAGTGATGGAGATAGTAGGCTGGGGTTAGAGCTCTGGATTAGAGGGGTTAGAGAGGGAAGGTGGGATGCAAGGATTTAAGGCTTATATTATTTCGTGTGAATAATTTGTGGGTAGAAACTATGTTTTATCCTATCTTTCCAGTGTCAGTCCCAGTGCTAAGCACATTGCTTTTGGCCTATTATTATTTGCTGAATTGAATAAGAATGCTTTTCAGGCTTTTTGTGTGAACAGATTTTAGAAGGAGAAAGAGAACCCGAAAACCCTGGTTGATTAGGTGAGGGTTGAGACTCACAGGATTTTCAGGATCAAGAGAGAGGTAGGATAAACAGAGGATGGAAGTGTAGGAAGAAAATATTATAATATTGGAGGAACAGAATACATTCTAATAGCCATGGGACTTAGAATAATTCAATCTAGATCTCAGTACCATTGGAGTTAATAATTTCAGTATCTTTAGAGTTAATAATTTCTCTATCCACCCATCCATCAATTATTTTTTTGATTATTTAAAGGGTAATTACAGAAAAGAATGAAACAATTAACACAAAGTGTTTACTCTGCTACCTGAAACGTGGACACATTGGCCAATAATGATATTTAAAAGTTTTAGGCCTTACATTTCTCTGTGATGATATCCATTTAATAAATTAATTGACGTTTAAGAAGAATGGCAAGTTTTCCTAAGATCGCAGAAGTAACGAGTAATGGTAGTTTTGTCCTGAACTTTTCATGGCCAGACTATATCAGTAATTTGAAGATTGCAAACTTCAATGATCTCATAATAAGGAAAAGATTGGCCTGGCTTAATAGTTCACTGAGCTTATCTCAGTCATTCATTCACATAGCTTTATTTACACAGGTAAGTTTAGGAATGAATCCACCCTTCACTTTTCGTATTCTGCACGTTACAATTGCTTCCCTTGAATTTTCTTAGCACATGCCAGGTAGAAAGAGGAGCAGGCACTGGAAAGAAACTGCCTCATTACCAGGCGCATAGTATATGAATTCTTTTCCCTGCGCACCAAGCATTGGTTGCTCCTTCACTTTATTTCAGGCAGTTTAGTTTAATTTTTCATCATGACAGGTTTTCGCCTCCAATTCTTTATTTAGAGTATGCTTCTCAAAACTTTTTCATTCTGTAATCCCTTTGAGGCTTTCCACAACCTCAAACGTACCTTGAACACTTTGCTGTTTAAAAAAAAAAAAGTGTAGAAAAATAATTCAGCTGTTGAGAGAAAGAGCAGGTGATGTTTTTTGGTTTTCTTGACCCTGAGGAAAGGAGAAAAACTCTCTAAAAAGGTGGAAAAAGAATGAACTCAGGTGGGCAGCAACAGGGGCCCTCTAGTTAGAGATCAAGATGCAGCTAAGAGGCCCAAGTGAGTCTGAAGCACCCTGGGTTGACAGAGTGTCACAGCTCTGTGCCTATGAGCCCTTTAAATAGCCTGGGAAAGCACATGCTCTGTAAGGATTATTGATTTGAGACAAGTAGCTCTTCCTCCTTTGTCCCCATTTCCTGCCTTCTGCCTCTAAAACTTGCCTTTTTTCTTTGTTTCCCTTCCTCCTCTCTTACCTCTGGCCTTTCCCTGCTCTCCTCACTAACTCCTTGCTGTTGGAGGAACCCAGTGATTTGATAAAAGTCTTTGATTTCTCACTTTCTCACAACCCCACCACCTCCTGAAGCTAAGCTGGCCTCTGACACAGGAAGCCCTGCTGCCCACTTCAGCCTTCTCTTTCATACTGAATATAAATGAGGAAGACTGCAATGGTTGTCTTTTCCTGGTGTGCAGGATTTAGCTTCCAGCAAATCGGAGCTGGCTTTCTCTTTAACTTGTTCTCTGTATTCCTACCTGGTTTTCCTGAATTGATCAAGTTGCAGCTGGTTTTTACTTTAACTTCCCCCTCAGTTTCAGCGAAAATAAACTACTTCCTGACTCAGTGCCTTGCGGCAGAGGGATGTTATCCGGAGGGAGAGGCTTAAGTACAGAGTTAGAGGAAGTGAGCCCTCAGCACTGTTTGCCCATTGGGTAACATTTACTTTTTCACTTGGGGTTAAGGGACTTCTGTACTGTTAAGAGCATCAGGCTCAAGCTGCGCCCTCACTGAAAGATTGTGTGTGGCCACTCAAGGTTTAACTGCCACCAAGACTACACATGTTCGCGGCTGGCCCTCTGCCACCGGCTCATTCCAGTGTCTGGTTCTCATCTGGTGTTTCCTAAAGCTATCAACTTTGTGAAATATTGCAGTTTCGTGTCGCCACTTTACTCAGTAGCTTCCTCTTGTTGCAGCTAGACTCGCATTATGTGACTCCAACACTGCAAACAACATGATGTCAGATTCACTGTCTTTCTCTGCCTTGCTGCAGTCTGAAGTCACTCTTCCTGCTTCTCTCAGAACTCTCTGAGGATCTGCTGCACACTCTTGTTGTATGCTTATATTCTTGCTCGCCTATTATCTTCTCTACCACCTTTTCCCTGCCTCCTTCTATTGGGAATGCCAAGAGTCTCTCTCCCCTCTCAATCTATGGAGCTCCTTCTCCCAATCCTTAGAGGGAAGAAGGACAAAGTTACCTGTGCTTCTTGAAATTTAATTTTGATTTTACTGGAACAAGAGAAATTGTATGCCATAAGGGAGTCCTCATTCTTTACCCAACAGGTAATTTTCCCATTCCTCCTCCTTTCTGTCCCCCTACCTCTTCTTTCTTTCAAAATAATTCTCCCTGGCAATTACTGCCCTTATATAAGCGTATTAATATTAAGAATTACTATAACACTTGGTCTTATTTCATATGTAATTTTCAGATCTAATTCTAACAATATATACTATGAAATTCAACATTAAATGTCTAAATATAAAATTTTAAAACAGTATAAGAGTATATCATCTTATAAAGCATTTCTTCTTATTTTCTAGTCACTAGGTAGTGTTTGAAAATGATCAATCTGCTAAGATTCTAATGACCTCTTGGGCATAAGCCGTTACCTGGGTAGATGACTGATAGTGTCTAAAATAATCAAACCCACACATTTTGACATATACTAGCTATTCCTTAGCAGATTTTCTTAGGTGAGGCATATACAAATCATTGGCTTCCTTTCATTCCTGAGATGATACAGATCCTTCTTTTTGCCTTTACAAGATCATCTAGAGGATGATGCTTATGTTGTCACCACAAGGTTTTCTGACAATGGCAGTTTATGGGAACTTGCTAATCTCCCCGGAGTATCTGAAGTAGCAGTGGAAACAATGATGGGTGCATGAACATAATAAACAGTTATTTATTTATTTAAAATTTTAAAGTTTTAAATTAATTTCATTGCTACATTTTATATACACATCATGTTCACACTTGACATTGAGAATTTGTACCATATATGACACAACTTAATTCACATTTTATCGCATTCCCTTGCCCAATCTACCATCCCCCAAACCCTATTTACATAAACTTTGCTTCCTTTTTTATCATCAAAGTTTTTCTTTCTCTTCTTTCCTACCCCTACACTCTTCCCTTTGAATATTTTCTATTCCACAATATCCGTCTTACATTCTAGAACACATTTACATCTTTAGTTTCTGATACCAGAGAAAACATAAGGTATTTACACATCTGTGACCTATTTATTTCACTTAGGAGTATGTCCTCAAGGTATATCCATTGTGTATAAATGACTCAAACTTATCATTTTTATGGCAAAGTAATACTACATTTTATATTTAAAAAATACACATCTTCTTTATCCAGTCTCCAGTTGATGGGCCTTTGGGTTATTTCTAAGATTTGGGTATCACAAATTGAGCTGCTGTGAACATGGGCACATGTATGTCACTGTGATATGATTCTTTTAAATCTTTCTTGTATGAACCTTGCAGGGGAATAGCAGGGTCAAATGGGACCTCTAATCCTAGTTTTTGGAGAAATCGCCACATTGATCTCCACACTGGTTGCACCAGTCTACATTCCCTCCTTTCTCCCTTCAGCCTCACTAGCATTTGTTGTTAGTTGATTTCACAATTGCAACCATTATTTGTGGAGTGAGATGAAATCTCAGTGTTGTTTTCACTTGCATCTGTCAAATGACCAGTGATGTTGAACATTTCTTCTTATGCTTCGTGGCTGTTTTTATTTCTTCCTCAGAAAAGTATCTGTTCATGTCAGATGCCCATTTTTAAATTGGGTCTTTAAACATGGGAGGCGGATTTTTTTAAAGCCCTCTATATATTTTAGTAGCCCTTTGTCTGAGAAAAAGCTGGTAAATTTTTCCCATACTGTTGGCTGTCTTTTTGCTCTGCTGGTGGTGGTTTCTTTTGCTGTGCAGAAGCTTTTTAATAGGATGAAATCCCATTTGTTGATTCCTTCTGCTAGTTCTTGTGCTATAGAGGTTTTGTTCATAGTCTTTCCCTAAGGCAATGTCTCCAAGAGTTCTATTTAACCTGTTTTGCAACAGATTACTCCCACAACTATATAGATTGAATGCAATCCTGATTGAAATCCCAATAGCATGGGATTTAACAGACCTAGAAAAACAATCTAAAAATCCATCTGGAACCACAAGAGACCCAGAATAGCAATTCTAGGCAACAAGGACATGGCAGGGATTATCACAATCCCCAATTTGAAACTGTACTACAAAGTCACTGTGATAAAAACAGCATGGTACTGGCAAAGTAACAGACCTGAGGATCAGTGGAACAAATTAGAAGATCCAGAAACAACTCCAGATATACTAGGTCACCTCTTCTTCAACAAAGGAGCCAAATATCCTCCATGGAGAAAAGACAGCCTCTAATAAATGGTGGTGGAAAAACTGCTTCAACCTGACAAAGACTAAAGCTAGACTATCCCTTTTACCATGCACTAAACTAAAATTAAAGTGGATTAGAAACCTAAATATTTAAAAACTTTTAGACTAAACATGTTGTGCCTTCCCGTGATAGTTGGATCTCATATACAGAAGACAAAAACAAGGTGTAGCCTGAAATTTCTATAGGCTCTAACAACTTGTGTGTATACACGTGTGTGTGTGTGTGTGTGTGTTTTGTTTGTTTGTTTCTGTTTTGCTCTGCATTCACTTTATCATGGCCTTGATCTCTTCTCAAATGCAGTGACCCCTGTAGGGAAGATGTTTGTGGGGTTTTAAGACAATAGGTCAAAGTGACAAGCCTGTTTCTGGGTCTTGTGAAGCCATGTCACTTTTTGGGGTCTCAGTTTCTCATTTATGAAGAGGACATAACAGTTCCTAACTTTTCTGTCAGGATTATGCAATTGAAGACAACATGGGGAAACAAAGTGTCTAGAAATAAAAGGTATAAATCAAATAATATGGTGTTTTATTGAGTTGTGTTTTTTGTTTTACTCATGAAATGTTATATACATCAGTCGTACAAGTTTAGACTCAAGCAAAAGGCCTTGATGTGATTTCTGAAATACTGGAAAAGTCCAGAAAATGCTTAGAAATCCCCTCTTCATATACTGATGTTTCTATTTCCATTTCCCTTCTTTTCTTTACTTTAAAGTTTAGATCATTGTGAAAATGTAAACACTATTTGGATTAATCCTTTTAGTCTTTTTTAACAGTCACTCTTTGAGGTGAATGGATGTATTAGTTCTCTTCCTTTCAGTGGGATTTGATTGGGAAAAATGTTAAAAAGACAGGCTTAACTTGTTGGGATTGTAGGACTTGAGGGGTTAGAAAGGAATGTATGGAGGAAGGATTATAGAACAGTGCTTTAGGGGAGAGAAACAGAACCCCCTTACTCAGCTGCAGCTCCTTTTGTTTGCAACAGTGGCAACATGCATTGTCCATTACACTCATTTTCAAAGCTGAAATTTTCTGATGCTAGAAAATTCCAGCATCTCCCCCTGTGCTTCAGAGCCTCAAAGATTAGGCTGCAATTATTTGGGGAAGGCATTTTTAGTATTTAAAAGCTCCATATCTAATTTAAATGTTTATTTAAGCTGAGAACAATGGAGTTAGAAGAATTAGGAACCCATAAAACATTTTTTTATTGAGTCCTCCCTAACTTATACACAGACTTTGAAGTGAGCTGTCTTTAATACATTTCTTAGGACATTTGTTTTCATGTAATGACTTCAAGGGTCAACTTCAGAAAATGCAATGCCATAATATTTCTGGATTTATTTGCAACATTCTATCGAAAGACATCAAGTTTTCATAACTAGAAGATTCCAGTATCAACTGAGCACTCTGTGCATGGTAGAGATCATATGCTCATTTCACCTACAGTTCTTGAATTTCATATGTAAGCTTCTTTTTCATGTCTCAAAGGAAGAATCACAGTAAGATCTTCAAAACAGGGCTCTTCCTTGCTAATGGATTAATGTAACTGGCTTGGTTACTACTGTATGATATGTAGTGCATAATGATCACAAGTAAGAATCATCAGTTTTATCTTTTGTATTTGAGTGTTAGACATCTTGAATAAGTCTTATGCAAGTTTAAAACGTAGCATCTTGAGTCTTTGATACTAAAATTTGTGTGCTTTGCACAAATACATTATTTTGAAATTCACTCTTGTTTCTATACATTTAGGCCTATCTTTTTGTTGTTACTGTTATTGTTTTAACTAGTTTACCAAGTCCAGGTCTCAAGGATTATATTTCACATAAAATCCCAACACTGCAGAGTTGGATTTTTTTCTCCCTTTCCTTTATTTCAAATACTGTAAGTTTTTTCTGAATGTGGTTAGGAAAGAGTGACGTCAGGTGCTAGTTCAGCCTGGGTTGATTTTGTCTTGGAATAAGTATTAATAGTGTCCCTTTTACTCTCCACACCCTGCTCATTTGAATGTTAATGTGCATGGTTGTATCTAATGAAGATTTTTGCACAGGGAATCAGTATGTATCAAGATTTTCTCTCTGGCAAAATGATTGATTTATTTGTGTAGGTTTTCTAACTACCAAGTTGTGAGGGTTCTTTCACCTCATGCCTTCTTTCTCTTAGTGCTTCACTGATTTTGAGTATATATGTGTGGTATCTAAAAGAATAGCTGTGACAATAATTGTTGTAAGTACTTGTCTACTGGTAATGCTTATTAATCTTTGTTTTTTTCTAAGCATGAAGTCACATAGTTGACACAATCAGTCATCTCATCTAATAAAAAGTACTTGTGTTGGCCTCATTTGGTAGATGAGAAAACTAAGGTATAGAGAGACTCAGTAACTTGCCCTGAGTTTAAGATCCTGGACAGAGCCAGACTATACCTGAGGTCTGACTTCAGAGTCACAGTCCGAATCATTACCCAGAAATCCAGGCTCTCTCCTCTCCATTTTCTACAAAGAATAGCTCTTTATATAGCCATGTGATAAAAATTCTTGTCTCATATTGTCAGATGAAACAGAGCATGAAGGAGTAGAAGAGCAAGAAAGTGGACTGGGGATTTAGTTTAGTGGCAATGTACCTGTCTTGCAAGTGCAAAGTCTTGAGATCAGTCCCCTGTACAAAAAAAAAAAAAAAAGAAAAGAAAAAAGAGGAAAGTATTCCATTGGCCATGCTTTTAAAAACTTTAACCATTCACATATAGCTGTGTCAATAGATCTGAAAACATTTATAGAGACTGTAAAACGTTTGATTTGACATCTCAAACTTTGTTCTAGTATAGATTAGCTAGCCAAATGATTTATTTCTTATTCTTTATTCATATGTTATAACATGACCTGAACTATGTAAAGCTGTAACTTACCCAGTAAATGTTATAACTTCTAACATTTCACGTTAATTGAAACTGCTCTTACCTTCTATTATTCATAGAGATATACTATGAGAAAGACATCTAGGGGCCAAGTTCAAATGAATGGTGTTTAATAGCTAAACATTTGTTACAAGGTTGAAACATTGTAGACACAAATATATAGATGAATTTTTTTAAATCAAGTTACCACTGTGAAGCAAAAATACTGGAAAACGGTGAAAGTTTGAATGTGGAAAACATATCTCTGAATTTCTGTCTCTTAAAAAGAAGATCAAAATACTATGGCAAAAAAGTTGTAAATCCAAGTGAAGTGTGCAGATGATAGATTCTTATTTGGTATTAGGAGTTCAGTTATTACTGACTGTGAGTTCTGCCCTCAGGACGGCCAGCGTGGTAATAAATATGAAATACAAAATCAAATAAATGTGTTGCTGAGCATTTTGCAATGTTTGAGGCAATATTTTGGAAATAATGAGTGGAAAAACTTTGTGAATGTAAGTAGTGGGGTAGTAATTAAAAAGATAGAGGATATTTGCTTTGTGGACTGGAGAAATGGGCCTGTATTTGGGAAGAATTTATGTTTCAGTGGCCAAAGAAAGAGAGCTCAGGGTCTTGTCAGGGGGCTGGCCAAATGGAGCCTGTAAATAAACAGACTCCGCAGTGGAATTATTTGAGGCCAGTGTAGAGGACTAAGTAATAAAGTGAGGAATGTTTGTGACAAGGTCTCCATAGTTAGCATGAAATGTTTTCGTAAAGCTATTGAAAGTTCTGCAGGAGTTGGAAAATAAAACAAACATGTAACTTGAACGGACCTAGATTAAGAGATTTTGGAGCAACTATTGCTGAGGAAGAATGTAGGAGCAAGATGAATATGGAAGTTCCTGAGATTAAGGAATAAACCTGAGGTATAGACTTTCTATAAACTAGCATAGATCTAGCTCTACTTTTCACAGAGGTGAAATAGAAAGCAGATTTTCTTCCACTCAGCCAAACCAAACACTAATAAAATTGGCCAGCACAAATGCAGAAATAAATCATTCCAAACATGATTAATGTGTGCATAGAACAGAGGTTCTGAAAGCAGGTACAAAGGATATTTTTCCCACTATCACGTAGACTCTATAACATTTCTATAATTTGAGGATCGTAGGAAAAGAAAGAAACAAACCCCAGCTTTAAATGTTGACTTCTAAGAGGAATAGTTACCTTAGATATACATTTGGCAAAAAACAAATAGAACAAGACAGAAATCAAAAGAGCAGTTTTTAAAATTGCTTGTTCTTCTTTATTTTAAGTACTTAAGACCTCTTATAATGATAATACATTGTAATTTTTATTTTCATAAAAAGCAATATCAGAGTTACAATGCTGTGAAGAGTGACTCTCCCTGGTAAGCTGCTGAGCAGTTTGAAAATTTATCCACAGGAGGACCATGGAAGACTACGTCACACTGAGAAGAGATTAAATTTGCATTTCGTTTTCTCTTCTTTGTGTTATTTCTTCTCTAACTTTGATTTCTGGCTTTGATCCCTTCCTTTAGTAGGAATGGTCCTGAGGACAATTACATCAATGTCCTGTGCCCTTCTCAGGCTGGACCTTGATGGCTTTCAGCCTTATCAGAACCTCCTGCTTCACACTTGCTCCCTGAGGCATTTTGCTTCTTTCTTGAACAAATATGAACAAGTGCGTAGGTTCGATGGTACAAACTGGGGCTCTGCCCAGTTTCTTTCAGTCTCTGGTCCTGTCTTGGGGTCTGTCCTCTTGTGGTGTGCTGTTGCTTGCAATAGGCAAAGGCAATTACATTGGGATCCTTTTTGCCCAGAAAATCTGGGAATTTGCATTCATCAGAATGGCCCTCACTGAGCCATTGTGAAGTATTGCATTGTGAAAGCCCAGCTCTCTCACTGGGGTCAGGACAAGTGTGAGGTAAAGCTGAATTTTCAGAATTCAGCTGTAGAATTGGGCTAGGGCTCAATTTGGCTTTGCCACTTTCCTCCCTTGCTTACCTCTCTTTTCTCAGGCATAGACATCACTACTGGGTAGGTCTTGCTGGTAGAGAATAAAATCAATATGGCATTTCCACCAAAGATTGCCCTTGTCATTTCCATGATGCCCCACATCTTGCCACAACCCCTTTATGTCACCATTCTGTCATACATGAGTCCACCAATTAAAAAATGGCATGGTTTTCTCCTGCTCCTGACCACTAGTTCCTGTCCTAAGACTGTAATCTAACCACTCACATTCTTTGTCTTGTTACTGCTCCTCAGTTTTAGAGCAGCCTGGCAGGTGCCCTCCCAGTAAATCCCTGTTAGCAGATGCCCAAGTCTCAGCCCATTTTCTTTTCTATCAACTACTACATAAATCCCTCTTCGAGGATTTGCTTTTAGAGTAATAACCTAAGGCAGTGCATTACTTTTTCTAGAATTATTGTTGTGTTTGTCCTGATTACTTAAGAAATGATGCTTTAACTCAAAGGATTTTTTTCTGCATTAGTCATTTTCCTTTAACTGGGACCAAATACTTAACACACACCCACATAAGGAAGGCAAGGTTGATTTGGTTCAGTGTTTCTAAGAGTTCAGTCCACGGTTGGCAGGGTCCAAAGCAGAAACAGTGTGGGGAAGGCGGTGACACACTACAGCTGCTTGACCCACGACAACAGCAAGCAGAAAGAGAGGGAAGGAGCTAGGGACAAGGATACATGCTCCCAGGGCACCCCAGCTTTTCTGACCAGGCCCTGCCTCCCAACAGCACATTCAACTATAAACTCATGGATGGATTAATTCACCGATGAGTGTGTTGCCTCTATGACCCAGTCACCTCTTGAAAACCCCACTTCTGAACACATGAGGCTTTGAGGGCATTTTAGATCTAAGACATAACACTCTGTAATAATGGAACATGTCAAGCAAGGATTTTATAAGCAACTGCCTTTAAATAATGTACTTTATAGATGACTCCCCAGTTGCTTATGCATAAAGAAATATTTAGTTATAAGTATAGACAAAATTGAATTTCATCCCAGCTACTGTTTTTCTCGTCTATGAAACAGGGAAACTCTAATAACTTCCTCATGAAGTTGATGTAAAGTTCATCTGTGATAATGAAATTACTAAGTGCTCAGTCTGTAATCAACACAGAGTAATCATTCATTAGCATTTGCTGGTTTCTTACAAACTATATTATATACTGGCTAAAATTAACAAATTAAGACAAACTGAAATGGATTCAAGTTAGAGTATACTGCTTTATTAAAATGTAACTTTGAGTAAGTACTTCAGGTACCGTGTCTATAGAATTAAATTCCTCAAATCAAGGAAATTCAGTTTTAAACTGATCATTGACTAGAATTATAAGAGGTAGATTTGTAACAAAGTGTAAATTAATTCTTTTTAAAGATTGAGGTCTTGAAGTTAATGACTCACAAAATATAGTACTCCTTAGTAAATCATATTATAAATTGTGTGTCCTCAGTTGATGGAATTGAGAATTACTCATTAGATATTAGATGCATTGAGTCCAATTTTTATTGGGTTTGTGTGTTAGGGCAACTGGTTAGCTTTATTAATAAGGACATTAATGAGACTGTATATCCTTTTGATCTCAGTGTGAACCAGTGAGCTTTGCTCTGTTTCGTGATCACAGATTGGACTCTAATCTTGTAGTCATTATGTGGATTTGTAATGTTCAAAATAAGAACTCTAATGAAACTGGTCAGTTTGAACACAGCACTCCAAATCCTGAAAGGCTGTGTGTGTGTGTGTGTGTGTGTGTGTGTGTGTGTCTATAATAATGTAGCAAAAATCATTAGGTCCAAAGGATCCTGGAGGGATAAAGAAAGGATCTAATTATCAATATAGTTATGGAAAATT
The DNA here is from genome assembly GCA_004025085.1 of Thryonomys swinderianus. Classification (NCBI taxonomy): domain Eukaryota; kingdom Metazoa; phylum Chordata; class Mammalia; order Rodentia; family Thryonomyidae; genus Thryonomys; species Thryonomys swinderianus. Next base: position 17,942 of record PVIC010019341.1, on the reverse strand, counting down.
CTATAAACTAGTAACAATGATCAAGGGAACATACTCCCAAGTTCTTCTACAGCTGATTGTGAGAAGATTCACTTTTTGAAAAGGACAGCATGATTTTTGTTTCATCTCCTGGTTTTCAGTTCTCCTAGGTTTATAAAATAAGAGTGGTGGGGTCTTTTTCTCCTATTTTAAATCATATCTTCTGTTGTAGAGAAATGGGTAAAATACTTTGTGTTCTTTATAAAAAGATACATTGAACTAAATGGATCTAATAGTGTGGTTTTCTACACAAAACACTTAAATACTATATAGACTAATTATACAGATAAGAAAAGTAAATTTCAACTTAGGATAACAAACCACAGAGATAATGCACGTTGATTCAAACAGGTGTGTCCAATCTGTAGCTTATGGGCCACATATACCAAGACAGCTAGTAAGCAGCCTGGCCCGACAAGACTGTAAACTTTTAACATTATATGAGATTTTTTAATGACATATTTCATGACTGTTGTTTGGTCTTCACACATGGACTGTGTGGATGACACAAAAATGTTCAGCAGTAGACTGTATAGCGCATTGCTGACTGGGGCGCCCCCTGAGCCTACCATACTCTCAGTCCAACTGAAGTCCTCATAGCCAGGCATAGTGGTGCACACCTGTAATTCAGCACTCTGGAGTCTGGAGCAGGGGAAACAAATTCGAGCTCGGACAGGGTAATTTAGCACTTACGGAGACCCTGTCTCAAAATAAATAGAGGACCTGTGTGAAGGTCCTGGATTTAATCCCTCAAAAACCAAAGAACAAAAGTCCTATGCGAATCAGGCAGGTGTGAATGTATTTGCAAGACTTGACAAGTAGTGACTGATTGCTTGGGCTTGAGCCTATGAAGACAGGTGTGGCTGTTAAGCAGACAAATAGTTTTCTTTTACAGTCAACAAACTTGTATTTCTGTCTGTGTTTTGCCAAATAATTTAAGAAGTTGAAATATAGTATAATATTTTGTTCCTTGTAAGTATTAACTGTATTATGCATATATATATATATATATATATTTTTTTTTTTTTTTTGAGACAGGGTCTCGGTTTGTAGTTCAGCCTGGCCCTGAGCTCACTATGCAGCCCAGGCAAGCCTTGAACTCAGCAATCCTCCTGTCTCTGCCTCCTGAGTGCTGGGATTGCAGGCATGAGCCACCACGCCCAGCACTGTGGTATGTGGTACTGATTGCTGGTTGTGGTATTGTTGTATGTGGTTACTGGGGATTGAATCAGGGACCTTGTGCTTGTTAGGCAGGCACTGGAACCACTGAGCTAAATCTCCAGCCCTACATATATATATATATATTTTTTTTTTTTTATGTGGCCAGAGACAATTCCTCTGTGCCCCAGGCTGCTCAGGCAAGACAAAAATTTGGACACCCATGATTTAAGAGTTGTTAAAAACAGCTACATAGCTGGCCAAGGAATTCCTTGGTGTCTAACTGGGAAGGATCCCCCAGATCTGGAAGGGCTGTTCTACTCTGTAATTCTCCAACCCATGATTCTGTGACTTCATACAAACTAGAGTGCCATGTTTCAAGTTCGAACAAGCGGAGGCCTCTTCTGCAAAGTATTCCTTAATTCCTACTTTCCTCCTTCTGATTATTTACTCCTTCAGCTTGGTTGTTAGCCTCCTTTCTATATAGTATGTTTAAGTTTCCTGTGTCCTGAAAAGTTTCAAGCCACAATATGTCCTTTTCTAATAACTAGTAGGCCATCCTTACTTTTAGAAGTGTACCATTGCCAACCTTACCTAATTTTGTCAGTGCTTAACTTTGCTTGCCAATGAGTACTTAGCCTGTGAGAAATCTGAAATTTTACTTTCCTAAATTTAATTAAGAGCGAGGTCATAAACAGTGAACAGAATAAGCAGAATATGACCTTTCATAATTCTTCATTCTTTTTTATGGAATGCCAGTAAAAGGAAAAGTAAGAGAAACTTAGAAAATCAAACATCAGTTAATATTGATTTTAATCAGACCAAAGAGCCCCAAATGAAACCAATATATCAGGTAAGATGAAGGAATTTGCAGTTTTTATGTCACAGAATTCTCCTTACCCATTGAAAAGTTTGTCTTCTGTTTGTGTAAGGATGTTAGTCAGCTTTAAGGCATTATAACAAATACTGACATAAGTCAACTTATAATGAGAGAAGGTTGTTTTTGGCTCCATGGAAGTTTCAACTAGTGATTAATTAGTTCCATGCTTTGTGCCCATGGCAAGGCAGCGTTTCATGGTGCCATTGTATAACAAAGCAAAATTGTTCATCTCATAGCCCAGAAGCAAAACAGAAAGAAGAAGGAAGCTGAGCTCCACAGTCCACCTCCAGGCCACATCTCCTGCTGGGCCCCAATTCCTAAAGCTTCCACTATATCTTAATATTGTTAGTCTAGGCCCAAATTTTCAATGTCTAGACACTTAAGGAGGACACTTATGGCCCAGTTAGAGTCATTTACTTATGTATCCAGAGTACTCAAGTGTCTCTTGCCTCAAAGTAGGTGCCATTTTCACATGGTTATGCTGGGTTTGGCCATAGCCCTGAGAGGCAAATCATTCTAAAAGAAAAAGCTAGTAGCTTTCTTCACAGTTCGCTTCTTTGTAAAATCAAGTGTAAAATCAGGAGAGTTTACATATTCAACATTTCTATTGATCCAAATATTATTATGAATAATAAGAAATACAGATAGAACACATCAAGAATGAAGCAAATAAGTTTGGTGTTTGTTTTTCTTTTTTTTTTTTCCTTTTTTGGAGACAGGGTCTCGCTTTGTAGTTCAGGCTGGCCCTGAGCTCACTATGTAGCCCAGGCAAGCTTCAAACTCAGCAGTCCTCCTGTCTCTGCCTACCATGTGCTGGGATTACAGGCATGAGCCACCACACCCGGCACTGTGGTATGTGGTATTGATTGCTGGTGGGTGTGAGTCTCCACACCCAACACTGTATGTGGTTTCTGGGGATCGAACTCAGGACCTTGTGCTTGCAAGGCAGGTGCCAGAAACAATGAGCTAACCCTCCGGCCCAGGTGTTTTTTATTCTTATTATGTTTATTACTTTTTAGATCACAGACTTTTAAGTTTTAATTTATACACAGGAACTTTCTTAGTTTAGTTTTTGACTGCAGTTGCAAAGTAGCTGGAGGAAATGGTTTCTCAAATGAAAAGGAATATTATTAATTCCCATGATAGAAATGTGGTAGATTCAGTAGAATTAGTTTCTAAATTTGACTTGGTAATGAACTACTGAGGGAAAGAAATGCCAGAAATGTCCCCTAAGTCAGTTGCTTACTCTGGACACAAATGACATGACTCCTTCATAAGGCACTTTGAGTACTTAGTGGAAATAATATTAGTCAATTATATCATGAGACTTGACAAAGGGAGCCACAACCAGTCTTAAAATATACCCAGGATATAATAATGGAAGGAAAAAAAAAAACTCTTAGAAAAGTTAGGAGTTAAGGCCTTTCTGCATTTTGTCTGGAGAACTTAAAAATTAAGGAAAGAAAGGTCCATAAATCCCAATGTATGTCCCATGTTTGTATCCCAAATCCTATTTTTTATATGAAATGTTCACAAAAGGACACCTTACTGTCATGAGAAAGAAAACAAAAGTCAGTCTAGTATAGGAAATGGGCTGGAAGGAAAACAGGTATTAAAGGCACTTATGACATCAGATCAGTAGGACTCCAGAGAGAAGTGCAAGGGTAGGTCAAGTTCGTTCATGAATACCTATTTCAGAAACCTTAATGCCTTGAGCTGACACATTACCAAGACATCCAATAGAACACTGAGTGAAATAAAAATGTGAAACTATAAACATATAGGTAAATACTTCAAAAGATGAAATGATTTATGGACTACATGCTATTACAGTTGAAAAACCAAGATCATCAATCTTCTGTCTTACTCTCTTCCTGTCTCTGCCTCTATGTCTCTGTCCTTCTCTCTCTTCTCTCTTCCTCTCTCATCTATCCCCTTTCATAAGTTATCCAGTTCTCTCACATTCCACCTAACTTCCTTATCATCTAACTATAGAATAAAATCTATCATCATCATCATCATCTGGTATTCACTGAGGGAAGTTTGGTGCCTGAATATAGTTTTTTTTTTTTTTTTTTGAGACAGGGTCTTGCTTTGTAGCTCAGGCTGGCCCCGAGCTCACTATGTAGCCCAGGCAAGCCTCGATCTCAGCAATCCTCCTGTTTCTGCCTCCTGAGTGCTGGGATGACAGGCGTGAGCCACCACACCCGGCACTGTGGTATGTGGTATTGATTGCTGGTGGGCATGGGTTACCACACCTGACATTGTATGTGGTTACCAGGGATCGAACTCAGGACCTTGCTCTTGGGAGGCAGGCGCCAGAACCACTAAGCTAAATCTCCATCCCAAAGCTTTTCCACTCATTTTTTTTTTTTTGTGATACTGGGGATCAAACTAGGGCCTTCGTGCTTCCAAGGTTGGCACAGTACCACTTGAGCTAAATCCCCAGCCCTTGAATATCTTTTTTTGTAGGTCTGAAAAGAAAATCAAAACTTCTATCTTCATAGTAGATAAAAATACATAATAATTTCTGCTTTGGGCCATATTTTTGATGATTGCTAAAGGTTGCAGTGCATGTTAACTTGTTGAAATATATGTGCCAGTGCCATTAAATTAAACAAGAAGAAGACTGAAAATTGAAGTTGCATTTTAAAAGAAGGAGGGAAGGTGATTTGGAAGCACTGTGTCGTGGGGGTGTGTGACTTCGGGAGAGGGGAGAGCTGGTTGGGAAAGTGGCAATCCAAGGTAGCTTTCCAAACTTGGAAGACAAGACAAAAAGAGAAACCAAGCTCAGGCAGTGCGTTCACTGTTGCTAATTTACACACCTCACCCATTTCAAGAGAAGGGGACAAAAGCTCAAACACACTTCTCCTTGGTGGTCACTGGCCCATTTAGAAGGTTGGGGCTGCCCTTTGTGCACTGGATACACTGTAACATCGAAAGATCCTTTTCTGTGGGGAGATTTTATATGTAGTCCCTGAGGTAAATGATTAATAAGGAACCACAGGTCAGTTCCTGGAGCTGCTTCTCTTTTATAGGGATGCAGTTGCAAACAACTCTGGGAGGAAAACAGAGCATGTGCAAGAGCCTGACAATCATTTTTATTGCTTTGTTAAAACTTTACAGTGTTTTCCTTAAATATTACAAACTGAATAAAATGAAAGAAGAAGCTTCCTTCTTTTAAGGATGAAGTCACTCCCATCCCCTGTGTGTCTTAAATGTCTAGTTTTTGTTATCTGTTTATCTTTATCCAAAAGCTGAAACCTTTGATACATTTAAACTAAGAGGTTCTTTAGCTCAGGTTTAAAACCCAAAAGAGATGAATAAACTTGCTGGATTTTCATTGTTCAGGCCCAACTGCTTTTCTAATAAAGACGGCATTTTCTCTTGAACATGTTTTTTTTTTTTTTTTCTTTCAGCTTTTGTCCCTGATTTTGCATAATTAACCACTTCAACTGGAATTTATATATTAAGTTATTTACTAAGTGATTTAGCTTTTTCCTCTTTAGGTCTTTCTGCTAATAGAGTCTATCTTTTTTTTTTTTTTTTTTTTTTTTTGAGACAGGGTCTCGCTTTGTAGTTCAGGCTGGCCTGAGCTCACTATGTAGCCCAGGCAAACCTTGAACTCAACAATCTTCCTGTCTCTGCCTCCTGAGTGCTGGGATTATAGGTGTGAGCCACCACACCTGGCTAGAGTCTATCTTTTTAATTGAAAGATGTTCTGGTTAATTTTACTTCCAGCAACACCAAGGTATCAGCTGTTTATTCTACTTCAGAAATAAGTTGATAAGCCCCCTGTTGTTCAGTGCTACCATCAGATGTGTGTGACAACTGTGAGGTCATAATGGTGTTTCTATGGGGTGTTAGTGGCTTTGTGAGGAAAAAAGAAACTTTTCTTATAAATCCTTATCTCTTCTCGGGCTATTTGTAATGTAAAGTTGCCCACTAGAGACTGGCACCGCGACCTTGGGCTTCCTGGTCTCCGAACTGTTAGAAACAAATCTCATGTACATATATATATTCCACTATTCTAATCTCTCACTCTCTTTCTTTCTCTCTGTCTCTCCCTTTTAAAAAAATAAGGTTATCACTTAGCTTTGGAAGAAAGACAAGGTCTCATTTGATGTCATATGTGATATTAAAAACCCAGAACCAACCTTTAACAAACCTGCTCTGTCCTAGGAACTTTATCACATCTGCCTACTTCACATTGATAATAGCTGTAAACATTTACCACTGTGCTAGGTGTGGGTCATAGGCTTTCAATGGATCTCTCCATCTATGCAGGAAATTGTAACATTGATCACACCCAGACCAGGCTGTGAAGAGTTAACCCAGTGACTGGCTTGCTTTGAGAAGTGACTCTGATCAAAGGCTAGTTGTGGAGGTATGAGTAACTTGCACCCAAGTTCTGTTCCTGCAACTAAAACCTTTTGACTAGGACAGTGTTCTAATTACAACCATATATTTTATCTATTCTGTTCCTGATTTGAGGATACTTTGTCTGGTCCTTGATGAGCCTTCTTTACATTAATTTCCAAGGAAATTGCTTGTAGCTCATTTTTTAAAAAAATATGTGAATCTTTACTGGTACATATATATACACATCACGATCATGTTCAACATTGAGAATTTGTACCAGTATATGACATAACTTAATTCTCATTTTTCCCCTTCCCCTACCCACCTTACCAGCCCCTGCCCCTATATAACATAAGCTTTGTTTCCTTTTTTTAACCATCATATTTTTTCTTCCCCCTTATTACTTACCCCTAACCCCATTTCCCTTTGAATATTTACTATATCACAATATTTATCATGCGTTCTAGAATTCTTTTATATCTTTGATTTATCATACAAGAGAAAAGATATATTTACATATCTGTGACCTATTTATTTCACTTATGTCCTTAAAGTATGTCCATTTGAGTATAAATGACTCAAAATTATTATTTTTTATGGCAGAGTAATGCCACATTTAAAAAAAAAAACAGCAATGACAACAACAGCAACAACTACAAAAACCCCCACACCTTCTTTATCCAGTCTAGAGTTGATGGACATTCGGGTTATTTCCAAGATTTAGCTGTCACGAACTGAGCTGCTATAAACATGGGTGCATATATGTTGCTGTGATATGAATCTTATAATTCTTTCATGTTTATCCCCAGCAGGGGAATAGCTTGGTCAAGTGCGACTTCTAATCCTAGTTTTTTGAGGAATCTCCACACTGATTGCCAATAAAAGTCAGCGCCTCGGACTGGACAGTGCCTTTGTTGGTTGCACCAGCCTTGGTTGTCCTGGCTCTTGGCTTTCTCTCTCTTGGTTCTGTTTCGCAATGTCTTTTTTCTTAGGCCTGCATCGTGTCCTGGGTGGGTGGGACTGGAGACCTACTGCAGTAGTCTCTAGTACATCTAATCCTCACAATAAACCTTAATGAAGGCTCTATAATTATCTCTCTTTTGCAGATGAGATATCTAAAGCACAGAGAAACTAAATGGCTTTTCCTAAAGTCCTAGACAAAGTGCACAGCAGAGCAGGTGCAGAATTCAGGAAAACTGGCTTCAGGCACTGCTCTTAAACACCCTGCGTGCTGGGGGCACATGGGTGTGAGAATTCTGTGATCTGCCTTATCTCACTTCTCTTTGCAGCTTTGTGTAATAGGACTGGGCTTCCAGAGTATTTCTGTGTAGCCGTGAGGACACCTCAGGGTAGCCTTTGGGCCCAGATCATGACTTGCGTGATATTAGTCAAAAGATTTAATTTGTTCAAAGGGTGTTGGGATGTAGACCAAGCAATCTGAAGGAGTTGAGAGCATGGTGATGAACAGGTTTGAACAGAATATACTTTTCCCATTTTCATGTCCATTCTGGTTGCCAGTAGCTGGAGCTAGAAAGTGTCATGAGTATGTGAGAGGACACTGGGAATTGTATCCAAGTAGTAAGGTGTGCCCAGCTACTGCAAAGTGTTGCAACTCATTTTATGGGACATATACAAGCATACTGACATTTTAAGATATAGTCATGCATTTTGTAGTTGAATGTTGACAGAGTATTACCTTATGGTTTATTCAAGACAAATGCACAAGACGGAGAGGTAGAAATTCATTCCTACTTGTCTCTGAAATATTTTCAATTGAATTTCACATTATGTAAGCCACCTAATCTTGTTTATAGTTAAAGAAGGTGAACCTTACAGAGGTTAAATAACTTCCCTGAAGTCACAAATGCAATAAGGGCAGAACTGGATTTAAAGTCAAGTTTGTCTGATAACAAAGTCCTTGATCTTTATATGTCACCATGTGTAGGGATGGCGATGCTGACTAATGCAAAACCACACAGTGGCTTCCTGTGGGAGTTCCAGTAAAGGCGAGAAGCATCGCTGTTGCACATGAAACCCAGAGGTCGCTCAGTTAACGTGTTATTGAGAACTGTGGTGTTGCGGAGATGATGGAAAAGATTCTAGGATAAAAAGCAGAAAGAGCTCAGGATACCTTGAACTGTGACACTCCTCACCACTTCCATGGTGTCTTCTATCATGTCCCCGGTGGCTGAACTATCTGTGTCATCTCTTTTATTTCTTATCTGATGTTCTCTTCTTGCTTTTTATTTGAATATTAGCTCACTTAACTCCACGCAGGGGATTTTCTTTTTCCAAATTCAAATGATAGTGAGCCCACCCTCAGGAGTCTCAGTACAATGGCAAGGAAGATGGAAGAGACGTGAAAACAATGTAGAAAGCATGCATCCTGGTGATATGTGGGTGGCACAGTGGAGAGCGGCTAGATGGGTGCAATAATTTTTCTTTTTTGTTTTTCAGTACTAGGGATTGGATTCAAAGTCTTCACACTGAGCTATATCCTTAGCTCTGCATTATTGTAAACATTTTGAGATAGGAACTCACTAAGCTGCCCTGGTGGGACATGAACTTGCAACTCTCTTGTCTCAATTTTCCAAAATGCTAGAATGGCAGGTATGTACCATCACACTAAGGGAGGGGTCCAGTGTTTTTCAACAGAGAACATCCCCATATTCTTAGTCTCACTGTGGCTAGAAAAGTGTGAAGATATTGCTATCAAGCCATGGTTAGGGAATAGATAGACATCAGTAGCTATCATATACAACATACTGACAATACACTGAGGATATTGGGACAAATAGTCGAAACAGCGACTGCAGCTGTGGCCAGATTGGTCTCTGTTTGGGAAGAAAAAGCTGTCGAGTGTTAGGCAGGTCTTCGCTTTGACTTTTTTTCCAGAGAATGAGGAATTTGTGTTGAGTGTCATTATAATATGCTGTGTGGTTCAGGGCTCACCTTGTGACTATGGAGAAAACTGATGCTAGCTATAGGCCAGCCCAGGATTGGAACCCAAGACTTCTCCTTGTGCATCCACCAGAAGAGCAATGTGCCACACATTAGTAAATGCCTGGAATATTGGGAAAGAAAGTGCCATTTTTCCTATACTCCTTCCCTATCTCCACACCACACCCTATTTAGGGAAAGAGTACTTAATTGGAAAACAATTAAATCTAGTGAATAAGTCATATTATCAATGTGCTATAGAAGCAGTAAGTAAACACTAAGTATCCGATAAATCTCAACAGCCACTCAATAAAAGTAAAGGGACAATAATTATGATGAATTTGTACTTCAAGAAGGTAAACTGAAGGGAAAGCTGGTCGTGAATCACGCTGCCTTTTCCTGTAACCCTCACCTTCCCATAGGAAGAAGCCCAGGGCAGGTAGCCGTGCAGCTGTTTGTGAGGGCGGCCTACACTGGGGGCCGGAGTGTGGGCAGCTTGGAGAGGAGGAGACAGGAGATGATGGCAAGGCTGCCCGAAGCCTCCGTTCTGCTGCTGGAACTGTGCTCAGTGAAGAGCCAGTGGTCATGCCCCAAGACTCGTAATAAGAAGGCCTGGCTATTTCCCAAAGAAGCCTGTGCTCCATGGTCGGCTAGCATAATGAAAAGGCTTTTCCTGTGCTGAAGTCTGAAGGGGTCTGAGCTTTTGCTGATTCAGAATCTGCACAAAGGAGTGACACATTCCTGACCACCAGTAACATGCGAGAGGCTGCTTGCCTGGCCACCGCTTTTCACTGTTTGCTTTGAGACAGGTTATCAAGCACTGTGCATTTTGTGGTGTGATCATTTCTCGCCAACGTTGCTCTTTGGAGATCACTTTGTATTTTGATGCAATTTTGAACTTATGAAAAATTTGCCTCAATTGTGTAAGGAATTTCAATAATATATTTTTAGGTTTACCAATTATTTATATTTCATTTCATTTGTTTAATTCTTCTGTACACATGTATAACTATGTATATGTATAAATGCATATATATAATATATACATATACATTAATAACTAGAGAACAATTTTGAGAGTTAAAGATATGTGACCATTTATCTTTCAATGTCTTATTTTGTATCTCCTAAAGATCTGGACCTTCTCTTGTGCAACCACAGTGTAGTTACCAAAACAAGTTTAGCATTTAAAAATATCTAAATGTGGAACATTTATATATTGTATAGATATATTACATACTTATAACATAATTTATAAATATAAATTGCATTTTATATAACACATTACATTTTTAACACAGTGTATATTACATAGCACATAATTCTATTATCTATAATATAATGTGCATATATAATATGGTATACAATATGTAATATATTAAACATTATAAATATAATATGTAGTAATACATACTACATTTAATTTTAATTATTAATGCCATTAGTTTCCTTTATATATATTCTTTCTTATTCAAGATCCTGTTCAAAATTACTGTTTGGATTTTGTAATCATTTCACTTTTGTCTTTTTAAATATGAAATAATTCTTGAGTCTCCCTTTCCCTTTTTGACCTTAAAAGTTTTGAGGAGTCCAGTTTCACTTTTTAGGAATATCTTTAATCATAAGATCCAGATTATACAAGGAAGTTGTATTATGACTTTCTCAGTATATCATATCAAATGGTACATATAGATTTATCCCAGTATTGATTCTATAATTTTTTTTTAAGGTACCAGGGGTTGAACCCAGGCTTTTCTGCTTTCAAAGTAGGCGCGGTACCACTTGAGCTAAGTCCCTGGCCCCCAGTATTGATTTTAACTCTAGTCATTTGGTAAAACTGGTGTCCTCTAAGTCACTGTATTAAAAAAGTTATAATTTTTTCTTTGTATTTTTTTCTATATATGGTCTATCTATTTTCCAGCTGGCCTTAAACTCCTGAGCTCATTCAATCTGTCTGTCTCAGCCTCCTGAGCAGCTGAAAAATATAGGTGCACACCACTTCATGGGGATTAATAATTAACACAACGGTAATTCATATATAGGATTCTAGTTACATCTACTTTTCTCAGAAGAGTAGTCTACTTACTACTACTTACTAGTCTACTTTTTTACTCCCTTTTCCTAAAATTTGGATGATTTTTATTGATCTGTTGTCATTTACTGATTTTTTTCACTGATGTTTCCAGTTTGTTGATAAGCTGATTGAATCAATTCATCTCAGATGTCATGTGTTTTATTTCTAGCAATTTAATTTGGCTCTTTTTAGTTGTCATTTCTGTGCCAAAATTACCCATCTGGCATGCTAAGTACCTTTTTCTTTCATGTATTTATCACAATTATTTTAAAGTCATCATTATAATTTTAACCTACAAGCTACCTCAGAATCTGTTATCTCCTTTCAAAAAATTCATTTTTCTTTCTGTATTTTATCATTTCTGGCCATGTAGAGAAGACTGTCAAAAAGCAGCAGGCACTGGACTAACCAATACTTTTGCCTAGGGAAGGGGAAAAAAACTGTAATTGAGTTTTGTCTGGAATTTACAATTGTTTTAATTAGATTTAATTCCCTCTTGGTTCAGGAGTGAATGCTTTATCTTTAGCAGTGCAAGACCCTCTGCATAATCTTCAGCTTCCTGAACCAAAGGGAATCGGATTCTGCTCTACGAAGTGGCTTTCAGCTGCAGATATTACTAAGGTTTTCTTTTTATTCTCCAATTTGGCTCTTGGCTTTCCCTGGTCCCAAAGATTCCTCTCTACTCCTTTGTTTCCCCCTTGTCCTTGGAGTATCAGGCAGGCTGTATGGTGAGGGGGTGGAATGATTGGAAGAGCTTTACAACGCCTGGCTCTTCCTGCAGGGAGGGCTGAGAAGGATCCTCAGGGGCTGGGCTTTGCTCCTTGGGGACCAGTTTGTGTTTGCCAGCACTTGGTCCAGCTGCCAGCAGTCTCTGATCAGCATGTAAAGAAGGGCTGCAGAACCTGGGAGGGCTTGGTTCCCCACCTGCCTTTCAACTTCCAGCAAACAGGCATGTTTTAGGCATGTTGCCTCAACCCTCTTGCGGTGCTCATGAACTTGTGCATGAGCACTTAGTAAAAACTTAGAGAGATTTGATGAGTAGGTAGAGTCTCTCTTCACACACACTTGCAGGACTCGGGATTTCAAACATCATATTGTTGTCTCTACAGTTCTCACAGTTTAGTTTGTCTCTTCTTAAACCTTCACGTGTGTCTTCTTCCAACTCTTGCTTCTTTATAAGAGATGATATAAGCTTGAGTATTTCTTAGGAGGAGCTTGTAACTTCTTAGATTTCAGGTCACTTTAATTTCATTCACTCTCAGCTTGCTGATAGGCTTACAAAACCATGACATGGTAGGTTCCTTGGCTGGGTTTTGATATTCAGGAAGAAGTGGCAGCAGAGATTGGGCTCTGATGTTCTGGTATATTCTGCCCAGAATATTCAGATATATTTTGGTTACTTTCTTAATTTCTAATAAAACTGTATTGGCATCATTTTGTGATTTACCTTTGTCAGTTTTAGAATAAGGTGTTTCCCATGAATGCCTGGTTCTTTTCAGTGGAGAAGGTCTGGAGAAGTCAAAGATAGGGGACAAGTATCTTCACTGCTTTTGCTGTCATTGTTTCTAAAGCCTCTCAATAGACCTGGAAAGGTGCATGCATGCATGCGTGCGCACACACACATTCAACACACACAATCTCTGCTTACTAGTAAACTTTTAAAATTATGAGTTCATGCTAATACTTCTAATTTTAATCCTCTAGCCCTTCTAATCCTGGATTTTGAATATTTATAACACTTTTCTTCAACTCTGAGAAACTTGGACTTTACTCATCTGCTCAAGATTAGAAATGGAAAGAGTAGTTTTACATATGGTAACCTATACCATTGGAAGTAAGGGAAACATACTAATTAGATTTCAATAGTTGTTTACTCTTTTTAGGATAAACTCACATACAGATAAATAAACAATTATTAAGTGCCCAATTCTATGGGTTTTGGAAATACATACCTAGGATAGTGGTATTGTATAGTTTATATGCTTATAAAGATACTGAATATTTCCCTCATCCTACAAAATTCTCCTTTCTAATTAATACTTCCTTCTTTTTCCTCATGTGCTCGCCTTTATGCTTGCCTCATTGTAGATTATTTTTGCTTTATCTAGAGAGCTTTATATGATAGAATGATATAATGTGTATTCATTTGTATTGGGCTTGTTTTGTACAATGTGTCTATAAGACTCAAGTGTGCTGTTGTTCCAATAGATTGTTCTTCCTGCTAAGAAGTGTCTCATTACAAGTATATATTCTGCAGTGGGTTTGTTTTCCTGTTGATGGACATTCAGGATGTTTCCAGTTTTGCTATTATGAACAAAGCTGCTATGGACAATCCTCTACAAGTCTTTCTGTGAACATATGTTTTTATTTCTGTAAGATACTAAAAATTGAATTGCTGAGCCATGGGTAGGTGTATGTATAATATCACAAGAAGTTGCAAGACCTTTTGTCAAAGTGTTTGTCCATCAAATCTGTTTTTTATTTCACTTGAACACATTTCTTCTACAATTAGTGCTTTACAGCTGCTCCTGCTGTGGGACTCCTTTGGCCTGACTAGCACTATAGCACTGGAAAGGTGTAAAGGCATCCAGGGGATAGTTAGGCTTCTAGCTGGCCCAGAATTTGTGACATTCTTAGTGCTCATCCAGTTGCCTAACCATGCAGTCAGTCAGATTCTTGCCACCAGAGTGAAATTGTCATGCTTCCACTATAGGTGGATTTGGGGGATAATTTCCCCTCCAAAAACTGCCTTCTTGAGACTGTGATTTCCAAGCTCCCATTTCCCTCTGAGAGCTGTGAGGCACTGCGATGCTGAGGAGTGGGTGGGCAGAGCCTCTCTGCTGGCTGGCTTAACCCCTTTGAACTTCTAGTTATTGTCTGGCAGAACAATCAGAGGCTCCTTCATAGCTGAACCTGGCACGAGTCATTGTGATGTCTGGATTTCATGCGTGGTGTGTTTAGTAAGACTTGTCAGAAACAAAGTGACTTGGATGTTTGAAGCTCCACAGTGCACTGAAATACAGGAAAGCATCCATACCCAAAAATAGTGCTGGGAGTGTGTATTCCCTTTCTCTGTCCCTCTGGATGCTCTGGCTTGCTTTTGTTTCCTTGCAGTGGTTTATTTTGTATTACTTCATCCATATCTCTGAAGGTAGTATGTGCTGCAGTTTTCTTATCAGATTCAGACACTGCTCCCAAGCAACCTCCTCCCCTTAAACTCAGTTCCACTCTTCCTTTCAGCTTTATTGATGTCAGGGGGCATCATCATCATCATCTATTATTGCCTGGCTGTCTTCTTAAGTGCAAAGGACACTAAACCCTTGGTAATTACAGTGCCAGTCTCGTGAAAGACTCCTGTGATTAAAATATTTTATCACCAGTAGTTGTCCTGTATGATTTTTTTAAAATTGTGGCTGCCATGGTGAACAATTATACTGTGAACAGGGCTGTGATACTCCACTAAACAGAGCAGTACAAATGTATTTCCTGATGAGTCAGTTCATTTCAGGTGATAAACCAGACCTAGGATACAGAGCAGGTTACAAGGCAGGAGAAAGCTTCTGTTGGTCATGAGAGTAACCAGGTACTTTTCTTAGGAGCAGAGAACCCTGGTTCTCATCAAAGAGAGACACTGTTGCCGCTCTTAATTATAACACTTGCTTTTTTTTTTTCTGTTTCTCGAAACATGACATTATTCTCAAGGAACTCCGAAATCCTGTGTGGATGTTTTTCCTAGCTACACCCAAATCTGCTCTTTAACCTCTCCTGCCTCTGCCATGGTAATTTAAGCTTTCTTTCTTGGTAAGCCAACACAGGTCAAGTTTAAATGGCACTTTAAACCAGAAGTGTTATGCCCCCATCTAGCTGTCCATTCATCCGGCCAGCAAATATTTACTATGCATGTGGTGGATAAATATTATAGGCAGTGGACAATTGTATGTATATGAAGTATGATATAGCCCCTTCCTTTGAAAGACTGTATTATTCAGAAGGCATGAAGAGGTAAAAGGGTTTAGTGTGTGACTGTAATAACAGAAAACAATTTTTAATAATAAATTGAGTTTACTGGTACATTTGATACATAATTATGATCACATTCATCATTGAGAATTTGCATCTGTACATGACATGTCATGATTCTTATTCCCCTGCCCTCCCTCACCCCACCCCCTATATACATAAGGTCTGTTTCCGGGGGGAGACATAATTTAGTAAATTTACTAAATTATGAACAGTTGCTACAGCAGCAGAGAAGTGTGGTTCCATACTTTTTGATTCTGCAAGTCATTAATAAACTTTTTGCACAGTCATCCACCATATATTTAATATAATTACATAGTTTAGTCTGTAATAGTATAATTTTATATTTTATCTGATACATTATAGTCCTGTACAAAATAGAAGTGAGGAAGACCAGGCAAAGATAAAATAATTTCATAGAATAATGCAATGCTTTTCTCACTCTGTTAAATGCACCGGTAATATTTTCAGTGGTTGTAATGTGGCTTCCATGTCAGATATTGCCAGAGAGAAAAAATGGTATCTGCAGTTGAATTCTTATTTGGTGGTATTTATATTGTTTCTATTATTTTTAGTTTAGGGGCTTTGTATAGGAAACTATTAATCATGTTATATGAGTTAGTTTAACTGAAAAACTGGATAATGCTACCCAAAAATCTAAATGACCTGACATAAGTCACAATAATGTAGCTTCCCACTGTGCCTTCCAGACATTTGAAGGATATTTTCTACAGAATCTGTGCTAGCTTTCCTGTCTGAATCACCTATGTTATTCCTTATTTTTTCAGATTAATTGCAAAGGTATGTCTGAATATTTTCTTCCTATGTTCCCCCCTGAGAAGTGTGTATCCAGGTAAGAGATCCTTGGATTAGAAAGTGGGTTGGAGGGCCAGAGATTGGACTCACTGTTTCCGGCACCTGCTGGCAAGTGCAAGGTCCTTGGTTCGATCCCGGTAATCACACGCACCAATACCAGGCATGGTCACTCACACCCACTAGCAATCAGTATCATATACCATAATGCCTGTAATCCCAGCATTTGGGAGGCAGAGGCAGGAGGATTTCTGAGTTCCAGGCTTGCCTGGGCTACATAGTGAGCTCAGAGCCAGCCTGCACTACAAAATGAGACCAAACAAAAAAAAAAAAAAAAAAAAAAAAAAAAAAAAAAAAAAAAAAAAAAAAAAAAAAAAAGAAAGAAAGAATGAAAAGAAAATAAGTGGTTTGAAAATGAGTTCCTCATATCTGAACACATTAGGGGAAACTACACATAGAAGCTGAACTGTGAAAGATGAGTAGAAACTAGAGCAGAGTGAACATTCAGAAGAAAGCAAACACCATGTGGGCTCTTATGAACTAGAAAAATGCCATGTGCTTGAGGAATAATGACAGGTGCCTTGTTTTGGACCATCAGAGATTTCTGGCTACCTGGAGAGTAGGAAAGGTGTTGAATACTTAACCCAGAATAAGAATATAGAACTTTATAATGTAGGCTTTTGGAGGAACTATGTGCATATGTATATTCTTGGAACTGGAAAAATTAATTAAGGAAAGATTTATTTTTACATCTTCCTTCTTTATCTTTCAGGAAGTGACCCTTTTCCTGTCTCCATTCCCTTCTCTATATACTTGTCGTGGAAAGTACCAGTCTAGCTGTGGGTAAGGGTTGAAATGAATTGGAGGAGAACTGAACAAATTAAGATGTTTTATATAAATGGTATAAGTCCAAAATACTGAAGCTTTAAAATTAGCAATGGCAATGGAAAAAAGGCAAAATTAAAAATTATTTAGTGAGTGAAGAAAAACCTGTCACTCTGTTTATAAAATTTTAGCCTCCATAAGTAAGAGAATGAGGACCAAGAGAAATGGGAATTCTGGCAGAAGAAGCAGATTTAAAAAGATTTTATGTGGCTAGTATTTAGTCAGTGGCACCCAACACAGAAATGAGAGTGTGACATAGAAGATAACTGAAATAATATACACAGAAAAGATTTAAATAACGATCCACGAGACGAGCTGGCTGAAAAGAGCTGAGAGACAATGCTAAAGAAACACTTTTCAGTGTTTTAAGCTCTAAAAGTTCTCTTTGCATCTGAGGCTCTGAGCTCTGAACTCTGAGGTTTTTCATTTTGCTATTTATGTCTTTGGTGATGAGAATTACTTCACAGCCAGCTCTTCCATGTGAGTTAAATTAATATATTTTCAGGTCAAGCTTAATGATCTTAAAGCCTGGGTATTAAAACAATTTCTATACTAAAAAGGGCTGGGTGATCAAAAAAACGAAATATAGGGCCGGAGGGTTAGCTCAGTGGTTCTGGCGCCTGCCTCGCAAGCACAAGGTCCTGAGTTCGATCCCCGGTAACCACATAGAATGCTGGGCGTGGAGACACGCCCACCAACAATCAACACCGCATACCACAATGCCGGACGTGGTGGCTCACGCCTGTCATCCCAGCACTCGGGAGGCAGAGACAAGAGGATTGCTGAGTTCGC
>PVIC010019340.1:0-25371 GCA_004025085.1 Thryonomys swinderianus | reverse complement strand
GGTGTTGATTGTTGGTGGGCGTGAGTCTCCACGCCCAGCATTTTATGTGGTTACTGGGGATCGAACTCAGGACCTTGCGCTTGTGAGGCAGGCGCCGGAACCACTGAGCTAACCCTCCGGCCCTGTATATGAGTTTTTATAACAGCTTTACTCATGATAGCCAATACCTGAAAACAGGTTGCTAAGTAGGCAAATGAAATTTTGATAATAGAATATTACTCAGCCACAAAAAGGAATTAGTCACAGATTCTTTCTTCAACCTTCACAAATGTTATACAACTGGAACAAGCCAGGCAAAGGATTCTGTAAGGTATTATTCCATTTATTTTTAAATCCCAGAATGGAAAAATCTTAGAACTAGAAAGAAGATTAGTGGTTGCCTAGGGCTGCAGGTAGGAGAAGTATGAGGGAAGGTTGACTGTAAATAAGCACAAAGGGAGTTTGGGGGTGACAGAAATGTTCTAAATCTGGATTGTAGTGGTGGCCACACAATTTCTTAACTCTATTAAAGTCACTGAACTGTTTTCTGAGATATAAATATACCCCAGTGAAGCTATTAAGAAATATTAGAATGGGGCCGGAGGGTTAGCTCAGTGGTTCCGGCACCTGCCTCGCAAGCGCAGGGTCCTGAGTTCGATGCCCAATAACCACATACAATGCTGGGCGTAGAGACTCATGCCCACCAGCAATCAATACCACATACCACAGTGCTGGGCATGGTGGCTCATGCCTGTAATCCCAGCACTCAGGAGGCAGAGGCAGGAGGATTGCTGAGTTCAAGGCTTGCCTGGGCTCCATAGTGAGCTCAGGGCCAGCCTGAACTACAAAGCGAGACCCTGTCTCAAGAAAAAAAAAAAAAAACCAACAACAACAACACTTTAAACATGCTTTAAAAAAAAACACCTGCTTTGTATAGGTATCCTTTGAAGAACAAATAAAGCAATTGTCACTATGGATTTATTTACATAGATGCCTTTTGTCCCCAGGAAAACTTTG
Organism: Thryonomys swinderianus; assembly: GCA_004025085.1. Classification (NCBI taxonomy): domain Eukaryota; kingdom Metazoa; phylum Chordata; class Mammalia; order Rodentia; family Thryonomyidae; genus Thryonomys; species Thryonomys swinderianus. The sequence continues at coordinate 24,375 of PVIC010019340.1, read as the reverse complement.
AAGCACAAAGCACTTTCCTAAGAGCCACAAGGCATGTGGCCTCTGCCCTCAAGCTGATGAAAAGACCATCTGTGGGGACACAGAGGAACACACCTGAAGTAATTACCAGGTATCAAACACTGCCCAATACAGATGCAAATGGAATGGTATAGATACGATTAACTTCAATAGCTGCTAAACCACAGATGTCTTTAAGAACTACCAGGATTAAAATGTGCTTCCTGTGGTGAAACTAAGCCTCTAACAGAACTATCCATACCCAAAACAGTTATTTCAAACCAGAAGTAAAATAGACCTGGAAGGCTCTGACACCATCATGCTGTTGGATAATATCCACTGAGCGCTTTCATGGAGACAAGAGAAGTCAGTACTTGAGAAAGAAGTCATTTAAAAACAGATTCCCAAAGATCACTTGGAGATGTGCAAATTCCATAGTGGGTTCTTTCTTGAATTTCACTCATCACTAGTGTCCATATGTGAGATATGAAAGTGAAAGTTTTGATAGGTAAATGTAAATCAAATACTGCTATCACAGTTGGATTTTTTTTCCTTTATATTTTTCCATCTTGTCTTCTGTTACTCTGAGAGTTTCTGGAGTGGTAAACATCATAAAAAACTGTTATTCAATAACATATGGAAAAGGATCCAAGCTAAAGAATTTTAACAGGCATTGTTAGCAGGATTAAATCCCTTTAATGTATGCACTGGTGAGATTCATGAATGATCTATTGTAAATATTTTCTCATTTATAGTGGACTTGAATAATCAAAAGTAGAACTGGAATTCTTTTTCTGGACTTGAGTCATCTGCTGCTTGCCTCTGTCTCTGTTTTTCTCTCTTTCTTTCTCCTCTGTCTTTTTCTGTCTCTCCTCTTTCCTTCACTAATTAATAAACTTGACTTCAGGAGGTTTAAAAGTAAGTCCAGGAGGTAATGTGTCCATGCAAAACTACCAGGCTCTGTGGAAATCAGACTGAGAAGCTTTGCTCCTTTAACTCCACGATCACGTGAGGTCTGAGCTGCTAGTAGTTCATTCATCTCAAGCTTCGCCATCTCCAATTTGCTGTTTAAAACTGCAGACAATTTTTTGCTTCTTAAGAGAGCTTTTGAGGTAGAAACTCTTAGATATGGATGAAAACAATTCAACAAAAATACTTTTCTTAGCGATTTCCCATGAAAATTGGTAGAAATTCATTTCCATTGCCATATTCATTTAATTTCTAATTAGCACGCACTGTCTGACCTCGTCATTCCCCATACCTAAACATCACTTTTCATCAAACAAGTCAACTTGGGATACCCTGTGCAAAAGAACTCTTCCTGGAGTGCCTTGAGGTGCTTAAAGAACTAAAATTAGTCACAGTAGTAGATTTTAAACATTTTTTTAACTATGGAGCAAATATGCGGCAGTAGCCTATTTTGAATTGTGTATTTTCCCTAATTTCCTTCTGAAAGTTTTCTTTTAAAATTTTCTTAACATAATTTTTTTTTTTTTTTTTTGAGACAGGGTCTCGCTTTGTAGCTCAGGCTGGCCCTGAGCTCACTATGGTGCCCAGGCAAGCTGCCACGAACTCAGCAATCCTCCTGTCTCTGCCTCCCGAGTGCTGGGATGACAGGCGTGAGCCACCACGTCCGGCATTGTGGTATGTGGTGTTGATTGTTGGTGGGCGTGTCTCCACGCCCAGCATTATATGTGGTTACTGGGGATTGAACTCAGGACCTTGCGCTTGCGAGGCAGGCGCCGGAACCACTGAGCTAACCCTCCAGCCCTTAACATAATTTTTTTAAAGCATGAAATAAGTATCTGATAGAATCCTGCTTTGCCTTCACTTTTTATAGTATCTGCTCAAAAATTACTCATGTCATTCTGATTACTTCTGCAGGGTGTGGTGGCACACGCCTGTAATCCCAGCACGAGGGAGGGTGAGGCAGCAGTATGATCACAAATGGAGTCCAGCCTAAACCACACAGTGAGATCCTGTCTCAAAAATCAAAATACAAACAAACAAAAAAGCCGGGCGTGGTGGCTCACGCCTGTAATCCCAGCACTTGGGAGGCAGAGTCAGGAGGATTGCTGAGTTCGAGGCTTGCCTGGGCTATATAGTGAGCTCAGAGCCAGCCTGAACTACAAAGCGAGACCCTGTCTCAAAAAATAAAAAACAAAAAAATCAAATTACTTCTAAACTGATTCTATAAGGAAGCCAAACATCTCTTCCAGAAGAAACTTTCTCCCTCAAAATGCATCCATCAGGCCTGAGGGTATAGCTCAGTGACAAAACATTTGCCTAGCATACAGGAAGCCCTGCAGAAGATCTCCAGCAATCCAAAAGAGAAAGAAAATGAAAACTGTAGAATTGGAATGTCCCTTGTCGGGAGTGCAGAACAGCGGTAGAGGGCACGGCTGCACGGGGTCCTAGGTCCATCCCAGCATCAAACAGAAAGCCATAAATTTCAGTGTTGGTCACCACGGCATCTGTGCAGTGCTTACCTGGACCACTGACTAGCAGCTCAGATGCTATGTTTCCAATGGATAATTCACAAAGAGAAATGCTAGGATGTGGTTAGTGAATTGTGCTAATATTCTGGGATTAAAAATGAAGGTTGTCTTTTTTTTCCTTGCTATATGTGTCAGGAAGTCAGCCAGTTAACTACCCTGATTGCAAGAGTCTCTATAACAGAATTATGTGTTTGACTTACAATTACTTGCAATTGGTGGGGAAATGTAGCATCTTTGTTTTACTACTAGCTGATAGCTGATGTTATTTTCCTTCCCAAGACCCTATCTGCCACTGATGAGGAGAAAACAGCGAAAGGTTGAATCAGATTTCTAACCTGTGTGCTCAGTCCTTTTAGACTACATTCAAATGGCCTTTATTTCCTTCTCCTTGCCTCCCTCTCGAGCGTCTTGGTGAATGGAGAGTGTGGCATCACGGACGTTGTAGCAAGCTGGAGGGGAAGGGGTGGTTTGATCTTTTACTGACTGGCACTTCTCGGTCTCCAGAATACTGACCTCTGTCCATCCAGCTGCTGGGCGTCCTGCCTCTTACAGCACTGAAATTGCAGCTCATGAATCCTTGGTCCATTCACGTGGCTTAGTCAATGTTCTCTATGGTAATCTTGAGTTTTGCAGCCTCCTCCCAGCCCCGGAGCTTTTACTGAGCCCTGTGGTCCCATCAGACTGGCTGTTTCATCCCTCAGTATACCAGGAATCTCGCCTTTCTAGAGTGAGCCCTGCAGGCAAGCCCAGTCCAGAAAGACAGGAGCTTCCCTACTCCCTCCTCTTGGTGGTGATTCTTTTAAAAGTAGATATTAGATGTTCAAATTCGAGACATCGCCCTGTTACAAACGCTGATAGTCTTGCTGTAAATTCCTACGTGTGAATGTCAGAATCAGGGTACTGTCGGAATGTTTTCCTTTGCTTCTCTTCTGTAATGAATCCCAGTCATCCCCAAGACAGATGGATGCCTTGGGGGTAAATGATGTATAGTTGAAGAGAGAAGAGGAAAAAAGCATGTGAATAACTTTCAGAATATTGCTTCCATTGCATTTCCAAGTCAAATTTCTCCCACCATAAATTTGTATCTACTGAGTGGTTTGAATATAGGTAGGAGTCATGATGAACATTTTATAAATGAAATGGAAAAGACTATCTAGGACAGAAAACATCAGAGTGTACCACACATTCAAAAACAAATACTATGTGTAAGCACCGCTTTATATTTTGGGGAGAGTTGCACTGGACTGACTTGTGGGAAAGGTTAAAAAAAAATTAGAAGCCACAGTTATCCTACTGGCTTACAAAATCTTCCTAAAACATCAACGAATTCATTCTAACTCCCCTTCAAATACAATGATGGCTTCCCATTTCTTTAAAAATATCAAAATACTTCTGGCTGTTGGTATTCTGGGCACCTTGGCCACTACTCTTCTTGATGCATATTTTTCTGCTATTTGATGTTCTCACTTGCTCTTTAGCCAGCCTCAGTGTACAATTTAAGATATAGTGTCCAGTATTTGCCTTCCAGCTGTACCCTCCATCAGAAAATCAAAAATAATAGAAAATGCACATGAGAATAGATCGATATAAAATAGAACCTCACTGGCTTGTAGTTAGCAAGGACTGCATCATAGGATATCTGAAGAGATATTACTTTTACCACTTTTTTAACTCATAGGAAGCTAATCATATAATTCTATCAGCATTAAGACACAATGTATAAAAGAGAAAATCATTATTAAATAGTATATTATTCTTTTATATGTGAAAAGTTATCTAATATGCTTTGGAATTTTTTTTTTTGAGACAGGGTCTCGCTTTGTGGTTCAGGCTGGCCCTGAGCTCACTATGTAGCCCAGGCAAGCCTTGAACTCAGCAATCTGCCTGTCTCTGCCTCCCGAGAGCTGGGATTACAGGCGTGAGCCACCACGCCCGGCTGTGCTTTAGAATTTTTATAAATTCTTTCATTTATTCACAGAGTATATATTGAACCTGATATTTGTTTGCAATCTTCCTATTCATTATCAGAGAAGAAAATATTTCATCTAATGACACTAGAGATAGATAGTAACTTGGCAACTTTCGATCAATTTAGAAATGATTACAGCAAAATTAGTGAAGTCCCCCAGATCAGAAATCAAATAGATACTTTCTAAGTAGAAGACACATTGTATAACATAGTGTTTTATAAAGAAGGCTGCAGGACTGGGGATTTAGCTCAGAGACTCTATCATACTACATTCTTGCCTAGCTGTCCAAAAGTGATGATTTTATCAGACAATTAGAAAAGGAAAAACCTCTCTTTAACACATGTGCTAGAACACCCCAAAGCACCTTAGCAACAGCCTAATCCAAAACAAACATTAGACCATAACACCATCTCTTCAAGTGCTTTAGAAGACATGGCCCATCCAAATGGCGACCAATCTTGCACTTCCACAGCATGTATATGGCTGACCTCTGAGAAGGGGTTCACAAGGGAACAAGACCAAACCTCACATCCTCCTCAAGCAGCCCATGTAAGACTTCCACAGAGCACTTTAAAAAAGCAAACTAGCCGGGTGTGGTGGCTCACACCTGTAATCCCAGCACTCGGGAGGCAGAGACAGCAGGATTGCTGAGTTCGAGGCTTACCTGGACTACATAGTGAGCTCAGAGCCAGCCTGAACTACAAAGCGAGACCCTGTCTCAAAAAGAAAAAAAAAAAAGCAAACTAAATTCACCATAAGCAAGATATAAGAACATTCCAATTAAACAAAGTGCTTCATAAATAAGTTGTCCTTTGATGTCCAAGACTACAGGATTAAATAAATTATGGTACATCCACACAATGAAATACACAAGAGTCATTAAAAATCATGTTCTAGAATGTAATTAACATTGGAAATGCTATCATAAAAAATCTTATTATATAAAAAAAGGTCATAAAAATAGAATCAATTTTCAGTTTGTTTTTTAAAAAACATATACACAGACTAGAAAAACACATCAAAAGCCTAACAAGGATTATTTTGCATGACTCTTTTTTAAACTTTTCTCCTTTTTTCTCATCTGAATTGTATAAACTTTGTACAGTGAGCAGTACTTTAATGTAAAAAAATTATAATGATAGAAAATTAATCAACCTATCATTCTGTTTTCTAATCAACTAAAAAGTAAACAAAATTTTAGGGGGTGGTGAAAATATCATAGATCATCTCAGTTTCCTGATCAACACAAATCTAGTGGTCTGATTGTATTTAGTGGAATAACACAATCATTCAATCTAGCGAAACACCTTTAGTATAAACTGATTTTTAAAAAAGAGAAAGAAAAATTGTCTAAATTTAAGACAAATTTTAAAAATTACACCTTTTCTTCTTACTTAAGCATCTCATAAGGTTTACAACTTAGGAAACTATCACTAATCATCACCACAGAGGCACAAGGGTTTGCAGTGATATTTAGTGACTTAGTTCTTCATTTACATTTCTTATTTGCACAGTTTGTTTTGCATAGTATTTCTTTTTTTTTTTTTTGCATAGTATTTCTTTTACTGAATAAGCAAATGGTTTCTCTTTCAGAATCTTTTGGGTATATCAGTTCTCCTGATCTTCTGTTTATGTGTTTATTAATTCAGTCCTTTCTGTTTATTTTGTTTTTCTTTTTCTAAGTTGGCTATAAAATTTTTTAATTTTGGTCCGGAGGGTTAGCTCAGTGGTTCCGGTGCCTGCCTTGCAAGTGCAAGGTCCTGAGTTCGATCTCTGGTAACCACATACAATGCTGGGCGTGGAGACTCACGCCCACCAGCCATCAATACCACATACCACAGTGCCGGGCGTGGTGGCTCATGCCTGTAATCCCAGCACTCTGGAGGCAGAGAAAGGAGGATTGCTGAGTTTGAGGCTTGCCTGGGCTACATAGTGAGCTGAGGGCCAGCCTGAACTACAAAGCGAGACCCTGTCTCAAAAAAAAAAAGCAAAAAAAAATTTTTTTTTAAATTTTCATTGCATGTATATGTAAATACACACATATACACATATATTTTTTCCTGAGAATTGCTATACATGTATCCCATAGGCTCTAGCATGTTATATTTATAGGTTATTGTTTCTATCTCACCACTGTACTTCCTATTTCTTCCTTGATTTCATTGTAGCTAAATAAAGAAGTTATTTCACTGTAACAAGAAACAATATTATTTACATTTTTCTGTCATCCTAACTCCACATTTCAATATTAATTATAGTGTTAAATGTACCCACTGCTCACATCCAGCCCCTCTGCTAGTGGCACCCATGTCACATCATGATTGACAAGTTTGTCTGCTAAGCAGTTCTTCCAGAAGGGCCTATGACAGTGCACACCAAGCCTTGTTAGAGCCTAAGGTAGAAAAAAATAAACTTTTGATTTTTTTTGAATCATGGGAGTTTTGTATGCATTTTGATTTATTTTAACCCTGCAATAATATGTTATTCTTGATTACTAACCTTTCTGCCATTGTCTTAAATTTTATGACTAAGGCACCTAACATTGCTTTAGTTACTATATGTTCAGTGTCTGCATTTCAGAGTGGCTGGCTCATTCTCTCTTTCCTTCAGGAACTGCTAGGTGCTCTACTACCTTTTGGTGAAAGATGCTATGGAGAAATCTAATTCAAGGTGATTTTTTTTTTTTGTATAAATGGCATTCAATTTCCCGCTCCAGTCTTACCAGTAACTCTTTCTTTGTTCTTACAGTCTACTGACACTGGTCTGATCTGTCTTGGCATGGATCACGTTGGATCAGTTCTCTCTGGAACACAGTGTGACTTTTCAATGTATAGATTTAAGGGAGGTTTTTTCCCCTTGAATTATACTCGGAAATATTTGTTCAGTATCAATATTTTGAATTACTTTTTTTTTTAGTGTTCTACTTAAGTATCTGGCATATCTCCTTTTCATATCTTTTGTGCCTGTCATTTCTTCTTCTTTTTAACTTATTTCATTTCTGTTCACAGCTGCCCTTCTTCTTACTTTATCTTTTATATTCTTTACAGTGTTTTCCAATTACCTCTTCCAATTTGGTCTTAATTTTTATACTGGTTAATTCTTCCCCTCAATTTCTTGCCTGGGTTCTCCTAACTTATATCTCTTCTACTACTACCTTTCCACCTCCTCCTTCAAATAGTACCTTTCCTATTCATGGTCCCTATGAAGAGACATGATTACTCACTGAATTGCTTTTTACATTTAAAAACAAGCTCATTCACAGTTTCCATCTGCTCCAGGACATTTTCCTGGTGAATGTTCATCACCCACTACTACATGGTGTGTTGCACTTGTGTATAGGGTTTTTTTCATAGCTTCTTATAGACATTATTCTATTTCTTCTATCTTTACTTATTACTGAATGAGTTGCTTTTCATATTTGTTGTTCTGGTGATAGTGTTTGTAGAACTAGAGACTGAATTTGGGGTCTTCACTGTGCGCTATGTCCTAGGCCCTTTTTTATTTTTATTATTGGTTTTTTTTTTTTTTTTTGAGACAGGGTCTCACTTTGTAGTTCAGGCTGGCCCTGAGCTCACTATGCAGCCCAGGCAAGCCTGGAATTCAGCAATCCTCCTGTCTCTGCCTCCCAAGTGCTGGGATTACAAGCGTGAGCCACCACGCCCGGCGGCCCTTTTTTATTTTTGAGACAGGACCTTCTAAATCACTAAGTTGCCTGGGCTGGGCTTGAACTTGCAGTCCTCTTACCTGAGACTCCCAGAATGCTGAGATTACGGACAGGCCCCAAAACACTTGGCTTGAATAAGCTGCTTTTTTGTGGACCAGCTATTTGCACATTTCCCATGGTAGGAAGTGGGCACCAGATCCAGAGAATGAAAAAAACCCTGCCCCAAGAAAAGTGTGATAAGGGAAAAACAGGGTATTGGAACTAAGAACTACTATGTGCAATTAGCGGTGGGTGAACTATTCACAAAATAGAGAGAACATACAAAACCTGAGAGCCTCCCCCACCCTCGCCCCATGCAGCGTAGAGGACTCAACAGCCAGGCAGAAGACCCCAGGAAGGAGCTCCCAGGCAGAATACTACAGAATTATTCTGTGGGGGTCTCACCACTCTGAAAACAAAAGCACATACATGTTGTCATCAGGGATTCCTTGAGGCCACAGCCAGTTATTCTAAATCTAATGTAAAATAAAGTGTTTAGTCAATAAGCCCACTCGTGTGCTCTGATAGTCAATCCCATTTTTTTTTTTTTTTTTTTTTTTTTTTTTTTTTTTTTTTTTTTTTTTTTTTTTTTTTTTTTTTTTTTTTTTTTTTTTTTTTTTTTTTTTTTTTTTTTTTTTTGCTTTTTGAGACAGGGTCTCGCTTTGTAGTTCAGGCTGGCCCTGAGCTCACTATGTAGCCCAGGCAAGCCACCGCGAACTCAGCAATCCTCCTGTCCCTGCCTCCCGAGTGCTGGGATGACAGGCATGAGCCACCACGTCCGGCATTGTAGTATGCGGTGTTGATTGTTGGTGGGCGTGTCTCCACGCCCAGCATTATATGTGGTTACCGGGGATCGAACTCAGGACCTTGCGCTTGCGAGGCAGGCGCCGGAACCACTGAGCTAACCCTCCGGCCCGTCAATCCCATTTTTAGTCCCTGTTGTGATCATCTCCAGCTGCCTTTCTATGGAATGCAGAAGTGTTCAGTTACAAGGTGCTGCTCAACAAGAGCCACTAAATGCATATGGAAATAAGCACCTGCCCACTCCCTGAGTGATAAGTGTATTGATTTGTTGGTACACACTCTTCCTCCCTAATAATCTTTAGGCATGGGCATCACCGGCTGAGTTGTTCTGCCAAGCTGACCCACTCCAGCAAGAAGCAGTTCCTCCTGGGACATGCATAGACCACTTGACCAGCCAAGATAACCCCTCAAAGAACCCCCACCCCTACTCAGGAGGTTCTTTTCCCCTCTCCCATCTGCCTGTAGAGCCTTAAAGGAAGCTCTTCCCCTTCAGCAAAGCCAGCTCTGAACAGTGAATTTATGTGAACTATGTTGTCCCTTTGTTTGCTGCTGACAAGCGTAAAGAACCACTTTCACTGCTGCTAATAATGGTTAATTTATCACATGCAGCCAAGGCTGACCTCTGGGCGTCCCCGCCCCTCCATCACCTTCACACCTGCTCAAGCTAATTGTTAGAGCCAAGAGTAAATGAAAATCAACTGGGCTAATAATGAATGGAGCCCATTACTCGCAACAGCACACTGCTTTACAAACGTTTATCAAGAAACATTAAAACCAGTCCTCTGCTCACAGTTCCCTGTTTTATAGATGAGGGAAAGTGAGTAAATAAGGGGAGACCAGCCCATGAAAACCTGCACCGAGACTGGAGACAAAATATTCGTCTTTAACTTCCTGAACTCTGCAAAAGCCCTTCCTGTGTTTTCTAAACCTCGCTCATATAACAAAAGGGCTTAAGACATTTCTCTCAGTGTTGCTGTCATCTGTTTATATAAGCAAATGAGATCATTACTGGATATGAAGACCTTAATTAATATGCTAATCTCATTCCTCCACCAACACCATTTTTTAAGGCAGCCATCTTCATGGTTCCTCCATTCCCTGTTGCCACCCTACAACAGCTTTGCAACTCTTGTCCGCAAAGAGAGGGCTCACTTACAAATGACTGACATAAAATAGTCGGAATCTCTGATAATGATAATAGAGGACTTTCAAGAGCAGCTATTGGATTATCAGGAATTATCAACTGTACTTTGAAGGTGTAGCTCTGAGAGTGTTTAAGAGAGCTCTTCCCATCACCAAATGGAAAGTTAAATACCCTGGGGGAAATATTTTTGAAAGTCTTCTCCATGCTATATTTTTTTCACTTTTTTTTTTTTTTTTTGAGACAGGGTCTCGCTTTGTAGTTCAGGCTGGCCCTCAGCTCACTATGTAGCCCAGGCAAGCCTCCTGTCTCTGCCTCCCTTGTGCTGGGATTACAGGCGTGAGCCACCACGCCCGGCTATTTTTTTCACTTTTAACATATTTTATAAACAGTCAGGATCTCCCCTTTGAGTCATAAATGTAAAGGATGCATCCTCCAGCAAATTCGGTTCAAGGAGGAAATGCCTCTGTCTCCGTGTAACTGAGCGCATGCTTTACACAGACTTCTACTGAGTATGCCCTGAACTTACAAACCTGTTAGGAACTTCAAGTCAGCAGCGTGAAACTATTTTGTACCAAATATCAAATCAACCTCTGTTAGATTTAAATCAATCACATCTACAACCATACTACCCTGAACATGCCCAATCGTGTCTCATCTCAGAAACTAAGCAGGGTTGGGCCTGGTTAGTACTTGGAAGACAGCTTTAAGTCAGTCACTACAGAATACAAATAACTGTGTTACTACTTAAGTAGTAGGACTGATTAGCCCATAATCTTGACTTCTTGCCTAACTTCTCAGGAGACTATTCTTAAACTTGCTGAAGATTCTGGGCGTTTGCATTGGCAAGACCTTTCGTCATCTGCCTTAATCATAGGGAACCTTGCCTATGCAGCTTTTTATGCTACAGTATATTATGTAAAGATGTACTAATCAATGACTTCTCTAGTATCTGCCTAATAGCCTTGGATTTTGAGAGCATCTTCGTGAATTCACACTATATAGCATCTGCTGGGAATGTGGAAAGTCGAGATTGAGGAGCACAAAACCAGTATCAACTGGTTTCAGAGGAATAAGATATAAACTTATGCAGGGAAGATGGGAGGGAGAAAAGAAGACAGAGAGGACTGGAACAGATCAGAACTGAATGGAAAAGAATACAAAAAGTTGGAGGCAAGTTCTGTGGTCATATGTTGAAAAAGATATTGGGTTAAATTACATTTATTATGAGTCCTTTTTTTTTCAATTCAGGACTTCCTAGACATTGTCAGTCTTCTTTTAACTTACATAAATATAGAATTCTCATTTGAAAGAACAGCTGTGAATACACTGAATAACCCAAGTACTCTGTGGAATAGGATTGGGAAACACTACTTTAGAAATTCCTATCCAAATAAGGAACAAATATACTGCTACAGGAAGGATAAAAAGTTCACTTATACATCTGTGGTAAGGAATAAAAACTTTGCTAGTTTCATTTACATGACAGAGTTAAATGATTTGGGAGTGATTAGAAATTTTGTATAAGTTGGCTATGTTTGCTAATAAGTGTGCCTAACAATCTCCACATCTCAGATGGTTATAACAATGTTTATTTCTCATTAATGAGGCTCAGCTGGCTGGTGAGGCGTGGCTTTACCAGTAGGTCAAAATCAGGCATGTTTCGCTCATTTTTTATTCATGGATTTAGGCTAAGAAGGCAATCGGAACTTTAGTGTACTCTTCTCATGGTGCAGGGTAAGAGCAGAAAACTGCTAACATATATTTGCCATCCTCTTGAGCTTCAGCTTGCAACTGGTACCCTACTACTTTACCATTTTCCATTAGCCAAAGCAAGTCATATAACCAACCCCAATATCAGCAGACCAGTAAGTATATTCTGCCCAGAGAGAAGTCATGGAAAGTCAAGGTTTATAATTTAAACATATAAACAGTGAGACCTGAACCAAGATTATAGATCCATTTCTATTCATCCGTCATCCCGCTTTGGATAATTCAGTATTCAATCCTCATCTGTGCTAATCTAGGGGAGTTGGAAGGCCAGGGTATTTTCTAGGTGACTCCTGGGTGGATACATTGAACATCATTAATACCATGGTCAACATTTTATATAAGAACAATGGGGGCTGGGGATTTAGCTCAGTGGTTCCAATTCCTGCCTTCCAAGCACAAGGTCCTGAGTTTGATGCTCAATACCAAAAAAAAAAATTTTGTATATAAGAACAATGAGAAACGTATATGTTTTCTATGCATTGTAATTAATACCAGAAACTTAACAGCATAAAACACTAATCATTATCTCACAGTTTCTGTGGATGAAATCCAGGTAGTTTAGTTTAACTACATCCCTTGCAAGACCATGGTCAATATCAGCCAGGCCTGACTCTTCATGTGACAGGCTGAACTAGGAAAATACCCCATTCGGGTTCCCTTGATTTGCTGGAAGAATTCATGTTCCTACAGGCGGATATTATGGACTCTTGCTTTCTTTATCCCAAGGAAAGGGAGACTCTGTAGCATTTGTGTTAGCAAGCGGAGTCATACATAATGAAATATAGGAATGATAGCTCACCATCAATTGCTTAGAAATTAAGTCACAGGTTCTGCCCACACACAGGTAAGGGTCAAGACACCAACAGGCAGAGATTACCAAGGCCACTCTAAGGCCTGTCCATAGAGCTAGAAGCCTAAATATGCATTATTTGCATCCTACTTCACTCCAACTTGTCCAGTTTTTCCTATTAGAGGGTCACTTTCTGCTCATGTTCCAGAACTGCATTCACAATTAGATGCTCGTGCTTACTGGTTAATTCTGTATCATAATCTAAGTTGAGATCTTTTCTGAGATGGACACTTCCTCAGTCAGTTGGTCAATGCCATTCAATCACTGAGTGAAGGTTCTGTGTTGCTAACCACCAGAATAGCCAAGAAATCATTTCAATTGGAAAACCCCCTAAGGGCCAATTATTGGATTGTCATGATTTATGTCTGTGCCTGATGTGCCCAACATATGTCAAACTGGTTATGCAGGAAATACAACCAATGATGACAAGAACAGCCACTTACAACTCATGCTGTGTGTACCCTGAGCCAAAGCAGTCAGTCAACTCTGAGGGGTAAACATTAGTCAAGGAAATGAGCTGATGGCCTAAATACTTAACTGAATGATGGCCAGAGATCTCTTTTCCATCAGTCACACACATGGTCCCAGGATGAAAAGTAAGTTTGAGTAGCATGCCTTTTCCTAAAATTTATCACAAAATATTTGTAGAAAACCTATTGTATTCTAGGTATTCCTTTTAATGTTTGGAATGCAAATGAATGACTGAAATAGGGTCAGGAGTCAGAATTACTCTTTAATCTCTCCCTCAACTGTATTATCACACTACTAAGCAGTTTCTCAGAGGTCGCCAGCCATCAGCATCCAGAATGTTCTTCATTGCTCCCATTTTAACCCTACAATTTAGCCAAGATTTGCTTCTGCTGTAGCAAAACTGAATGCCTGTACAGCTAGTCGAATAAATAACTGGAATGGCTTGCTGCTGTCTGCAGGAGTTATAGAAAAAGCCATATGATAAAATCTTATTTACCCATTATAATATCTAAGGTTAAGAAAATGTTGTGGTTCCGTAAACATGTGAAAGTCAAAGATCATCTAAAACAAATGCAGGCAAGTTCAACATAAATGCTCAAAGTGACACACAAAAGGGTATCCCAGGACAGCAGGGTCTTTTCATTCTCTGTACTATTTCTGGAGGTAACTTTACATGTTCCCAGGGCTTTTTTATACTAGAGTTCTAAACGGCAAATAAACGACAAACCTACTTTAATAATCATTTATCACAAGCTTGGTATTGGGGGGAAAACAAACTCTTGACAAATACCAAGGACTCCTTTATTCTTAGCTCCCCTTTATTGTCAAGGACTCCTTTATTCTAATGCAGTGGCTCCTGGAAAACTTTCCTTTTCAAGGATTCTTTTTCAAAAACAATCAATAATCTACAATCAACTTTGTAATCTCTTTAGAAAACAGGATTCTTGGGCCGGAGGATTAGCTCAGTGGTTCTGGCGCCTGCCTTGCAAGCGCAAGGTCCTGAGTTCGATCCCGGTAACCACATATAATGCTGGGCGTGGAGACACGCCCACCAACAATCAACACCGCATACCACAATGCCAGACGTGGTGGCTCACGCCTGTCATCCCAGCACTCAGGAGGCAGAGACAAGAGGATTGCTGAGTTCGCTGCAGCTTGCCTGGGCACCATAGTGAGCTCAGGGCCAGCCTGAACTACAAAGCGAGACCCTGTCTCAAAAAGCAAAAAAAAAAAAGAAAGAAAACAGGATTCTTTCAGCTTTGGAGTTTTAAAGTTAGAACACTTAGGTAGATACCTGTAGCCCAAAGACTTTTTTTTTTGATTTGTTGATTATTAATCAGAGTACTAGTACTCTGTGACAAGATGGGAAGTCAATAGTTATTATTATTAAATATGAAATTTAGAGTTGAAATGAATTCTAAAACACAGCTGGTCACAACCCTATCGAAAGACTGATTCTCCTTAGGATTATCTGCTGTGTCGGTTCAACCTTTGCTTTAAAAGCCTTGGTGATAGACAGCTCATGGCCTCATAGGAGGGTTCATTTTGTCTTTTTATATCACTGTAGAAATGCTGTTCGTAGTCTGCTCAGTTTGGCCCTGTATTCTTAATCCATTATCCTCGTTGTACCCCTCGGTGTTTCAAGACAGAAATTTAGCCCCTTCATAACACAATCTTCCAGATAACTAAAGTCCTCTACCACATCCTGAACACGCTCCCCCAAAAGTATCCAGTTCCTTGAATCTTTCCTCAGAACATGATCCTGGTACTATTATGTCCTGTATTCTGACTTTACTTCCATGGGTTTCAACCAAGATTCTGTAACACTATCATTCTTGTACTCGACAGAAAAGGCAACACAGCAACCACACCTAGAATTAAGGAAAACTTACTTTCTACTTTATTTTTTGCTGCTACCTGAGAGAAAATGAAAAGTTCCAAAGTGAGTACTTCATTCTGGATATAATCAACTGCAGGATCTTTGGGAAACTGAAGACTGAGAATCACTGTTCTAACTATCCCCCAGCTTGCCTATAATCTCTGAAAAGTGTGGTAGCTGAACTGAATGAAAAAACAAACAAAAAAACAAGAGGTGGTTTGCCAGGGCACTGAAGTCTCATTCATTAGGTCAAAACTTTCTGCTTTTCCTACTGTATCTGCCCTTCAGGGACCAGCTAACCCTGGATCCTTCTAGAAACCCTCCAATGGCAGAAATACTTGTTGAATTCCCAAAGTGCTTGAATACAGGCTTGTGCCGGACTTAGAGCATTCACGGTCCAGTCATGTGTCCTTGGGCACCATTCTTTATGGTCCCTGATGCCAGTTTCCTAGTAAACAGAAGCTCTTCAACCTCTCTGGAAAGCTTGCAGTTTCCAGCACAGTGAATTCATTGTCTTTTTCCTATTCTGCCCTTAAGTGTGCTCAGAATATTGGGTTGCTAATCTCCAAATACAGGATACACTCAGAATTATGGTACCAGAAGAGAAGAAAGTTTTTGAAGAAACTAAAATTAATTAAAGGTACATTTATGTTCCACTGGCCCACAATTAGAGAAGACCTGTAAAATTAAAGGGCACTCCAAAAAGTGTTCTCTGCAATTCATCAGTTTCAACAAGAACTATCATTACATAGTCTAAAAAGTAATCAAATATAGTCTTGAAGAAATGGAAGGAGAAAGCTCGTGGTGATCTGCACAAGCACAAAGGAAAGTTTATAGCAGTGAAGTCAGCTTTTAGAGACACAAGGTCAAACTGCAGCCCAAAACCCACTTATTCATCACCAAGTGCCAACACTGTGACTAAACCTGAATATCTGATGCTGGGCTGCTAAGGCGACTTGGATCCCTTGCCGACAGAGAGGGCTCTGTGTGCTCACTCCAGCACACATGCTGGAGGTTCGCCACCACTGGTTTACTGAGAATTACTGTGCATGAGTCCAGACTCTAGGTGTTGTGATCAGTGCTCCAGGGTGGGAGGCGCTGGAGAAGAGCAATTCACCTTATCTCTCAGGAACATATAACTGCTCAACAAGGGGCCCCTCCGGCCACCTCCTCACCTGGGTGGACAGGCCATCTCCAGGGTGAACAGACGCAAAGGAGACTGCCTGCTGTCAAGAATCCATACAGTCACACTCTGATTGCAAATTAATACATCATTGCTCAGTTTGTTCTTGTCTGTGGGAGGATTTGTGCATGTCAACTGATTTCTCAGTCTGATCCCTGCTGAGGAAATGAACTGAGTTCTGCTGTGGAGAAGCTAAGCGGCAGAAGCAGCACTATGACTAATCCCACTCTGGTGATGGCTCTGGCTCTGACGCCCTGCTAACCACAATACTCACGGGGTGCTTCACACCTGGAGAGGGGATGGGGACACTGCAGCCTCTTCTCTCCCACTGACCCTCCTCTGCCAAATTTACTAGCCCTGCTCTTTCCAGGGAGGAGAAGTTGCTGCTATTGTCAGATTCAGAGACACCTGGCATGTGACAGGACTGATCAGCTGTCCTTATGGGCCCAGTGGCTGCTCTCTTTCCTCTCCATCCTCCCTTCACTGCCGCTGTGATAGGAACACAGCTGGGACTACAGACCAGATAACCTTGTTTTCTTCTACAAACTCACCTGGAAGGACTGATTTCAACATGCCATTTCACAGTAAGGTAGAGCAGAAGGTTTGAGATAGGACAATGGTGGCAAACCTATGACACACATGCCACAGCACGTTCTTCATCACTGAAAGCCCTGAAAGGTTCGCTACCATGACCTAAGCGAAATGAGGCTTACACTTGAGGTCACGTGGGACAGCCTACGCCGGTGATGGCGGACCTTTTAGAGCGATCGATGATGCAAACCGCCCGCTGCAGCACACATGCCATAGGTTTCCCACTACTGTCCCATGTGCTCAGGATCCCTAAAACTGTCACTTCAACCCTGAATCCTCTCCTGAACACCAGAGCACCACCACCCTTCCCAACCCCTGCCACATACCTTCTACGCATACCCTATATTTCTCCACTGTAACTTCCTGTCTCCACTGTAACATCTCAACTCAACACACACGCAACTAACTCAAACTATTCCTTCCTAGATCTACTCCTGTCTTCCCAAAGCCCAAATCTGGGGAAACAAAGGGGCATTCTTGCAGCAAATGTAGCGACATGGAGTTTTCAACCCCAAGTACATACACACACACACACACGAAATCTTGGACAGGCTTACTCAAAGATATTTGAAGTACTTTTAAAGGAAAGAATCTTTTTATACTTTTTTCTGCAGCTCCATCACAGGGATCCCCACCTTCTTATCCTGGCTAACTCTTAGTGCCCTCCTATCTTTTCCTCCAAGTTTTTCCTAAGCTCTTGAGAGCAAGTTCAATGTCTGTCTCCTGTGCCTTCAAAGGTTCTTGGTGCAACACTTACAATGAATGCTACACTACAGGTTAACAAGTCCTACCAAGATTTGAACACCTAAGAACTCTGGTGTGGTTATCTTTGTTATCCAAGTGCAAATTAACCCTCAATAATGTTGATGAAATGAGTGAATAGTAGATATTGCTAATAAGCATGGATGAGTTCAGAAAGCAGTCAGTTTGAGCCACAGGCCTCAGATTTTAGCCAACTGTAACCCTGACTCATCCTGTGACACTGGCAAGTCTCTGCTCCCTGAGTTTAGATTTCTATCTTTGAAGGAAGCCATGTCACCTTGTTCGTGGACATGTTGACACAGTTACATGAAGTGACAGCATACAAGTGGTTTTATAAGACTGTTTGGTGAATCTGCTGGGGTGAACAGGAGACAGTATAGCTTGGTGGGGTAGAGAAACAAGAGGAAACTGGTGACATTTTGCTTAAATTAATATGTGTCCTCCATTTGGAAAACTGGAAACTGTCAAAATTATACCAATAATCTAAAAGAAAACTGGCTAACTTTTTTTTTCTTGTGGTACTGGGGATCAAACTCAGGCCCCTGTCAACTGGCTTATAATATTACCAGAGATTATGGAGCTCAGATAGGGGACCTTAGCGGACATGGAGCACTGTACACTTTCACACGTGTGTGGGGTGTGGCTCCCTTAAATGGTAAAAAGACAATATCATTTGTCTTCCCCTTGAAAAAAGACGATTATGCTAAAATGAATCCAAATGGGACTAAAATGGTTAAAGTCACAGGCTGTTCAGCATTCATTAGCTATTCAGGTACAGGAAACATACCAGCACCAACATTAACCATGGTTTTTAGCCTTTGGAGTTGAGAGATGAACCTGTCTTCTTGCAGACCAAACACTTATGCTAATAGAAAAGAAACTTTCTGGAAGAAAAAAAAAAGCCAGTCAAATCTAAGAGACCTGTCAACACCAGGGTCATCAGTGAAGCGCTAACCAGGAGAGAGACGAAATCAAAGGCTGTCTCTGCCGGCCCTGCACACTCTGTTCAGTGGGAGCCCATGGTGGTCACAGCTCCTTTAACAATATTTATAATGAAGGAACAACGCTGGAGATGTCAACCCTGATTATTCATAAAGCTTCCTCCTGCTCAGATCTACCCCGGGGCTAACAGTAAAAGTACCTGATTCCCAATTCTCAAACACAAAAGCATACAGAGCTTGAAAGAGGAGCTGACTAATAAAGTTTGCATATCCCTAAGAAAAAGAGCATACAAGGAAGAAGAAAAGGAATGGCAAGATTAAACAAAAACAGTAAGCTTGGATGGAAAATGATAAAAATTTTAAAAGGCAAGAACTTAAACCTATTTTCATTTTTTTTCCTCTTTCTTTCTTTTTGAATGTCCTTGTTCATTTACATTTCAGTGTGAGCCATTCGGAAAGAACATCTGTTTCATCTCTCAACTACAGATAGCACGGAGACACTCTGAACACTTGTGGGGAGTATGTTGCTCAGCGCTGCTCTGCAGAGTGGGCCAATGGCTTTAAACCATGAGGTGGGCCAAGGGAGGGTTTCATCTCTAGTTCAGTCAGGCAAAGAGGAAAGCAAGGCAAAGCCTCTGAGGCTGCACTTGGACACTGGTATCACAGACCAGGCCCAGACCAACCTGGAATCCTCACATTCTTAGACGTGGTCCGTGACCCGCTCCATCAATGAAGCACTCCTCCATTTGCTCACTTGTGACGTGAGAACACAAACACTAACTTCTTGCCAGGATTGCTGAGGTTTAATAAGGAGAATAAAGCCCAGGACCTTCATCATAGTGAGAACCTTCTTGCCCCCAAAATAAGACCTAGCTGGAAAAAAATCAGCCTTGAACACGAAAGACTAAAACTGCCAGCCCCAATCAGCCCATCCTTGCCTTACCTGCCTCACAGAGTCACCACCAAGCAAAAGAACAGTGATGGCAACTAAGGCAAGGACGGGCTCACCGGGGCTGGGGTTTTTCATCTCTAGTGTTCAAGGCTGATTATTTTCCAGCGAGGTCTTATCTCAGGGAACCACAGTAAAAATGTCACTTATTTGCTACTATTATCAATCCTGACATGATTTATCTGGCAGAAATTAAGCTGTTTCACGCCAGGCATGGTGAGGTCCTCCTGTAATCCTGGCACTCGGGATCCTGAGGTAGGACGATTGCTTTGAGTTCAAGGCCAGCCTGGGCTACACAGTGAGTTCAAGGCCAACCTAAACTTCACAGTGAGACCCTGGCTGGAGAGAGAGATTAAGCTGTTTTTGAATTTTTGTGGTTCCGACAGAGGAATGATTTCAGATTATGGTGATGACTAATGTTGTCTGCCCCATATCCTGACCCTTCTCTTGGACCTGACTACAGTGATAGCTCCCCATGCCATAAGGTTGTGTGGTTCTGGTGGACAGCTGTGGGAAGAAGCATCTTGCATCACTTCTGGCCCAAGACATTTGTCGATGCAAAATCCTCTAGCATTTTCTTCCCATGGCGATAACACATGCAAACATTTAAAATGATGACGGTCCCAGCATCCTGGCTCTGGGCTTAGGAGAGAGAATGAAGCTCCTCACTCCTATAATGGGGTCAAGGAATGGGCCAAAAGCAAGTCATTGTCACTGTATGACCTCAAGATATAATATGGGGGTTGTTAGCTGCTGGACCACAGCCCACTCTGTGCTGACCAAATCACAGCTGTCCTCATTTCTGTTATTTTATAACTCAAAAAGTGTCAGCATACCTGGATGGTAAAACTAAGCCCAACACTACATGATCTTAACTGTATTATCTTCTTTAAATTTTACTGATGATTGTAAAGGCCCTAAAGTGGAAATGCCGATTTTATACATCTGAAGGGAACAAAAATTATTAATGAATCAGTATTCCTGTGTCTCTTGCTTTTTAACTTCTTTTCTTACTCTTCCAAAGTGTTCTAGATTTGTCAGTTTGTTCTCCAACCTTCTAGTTCACGGAGCACCCCAGCTTTCAACAGATCTCCTTGTCTTTAAAGTCTCCAGATCTGTGCCAGATAGTACAATGGAATGTGTATTACTCTAGATGTTTCACTACTGTGTAGTTAGTTTGAGTCGTCTCTTTGAAAAGACTCTAGGCTTTTGGAAGGTATGTATGTAAAGCTTTTCTTTAGTACTGAAAAACAGGCACAGTTACAAGCCTAGATGAGGTATCGACAAAAACTGATGATCTAGTGATTCTATTCTCTCTTGGATTTTTACTAAAGACAAGCACTGAAGTTTAAGGTATGCTGGTTGTTGGATCACAATGACTTGTCTTAAACTGAGTAACTTTAATATTTAGTGCTCCAGAAAGCAATAATGGGAGTAAATCAAAAGAAGAACCCCAGACAGCTGATTATATCTTATAGATCTTGCTAATCAAAACATCCCAAAGTTATTTCTATTACTGGGTCACTGACTTTCAAATATTAACTAAATGTAGCTTGTTTATAAGCTATTATATATTCTAAAATACATAAAAGGCAAACATTAAAAGCATTAACTGAGCAGATATACTACCCCAAATATTGACAAGAGTAAATGTATAGGATTAAAGACTGTTACAAGAAATACTGGTCACTGTTAAATATCAAATTGCATTTTATACCACACTACTCTTATTCTTAAATGTGTCAAGGTCAGTAAATTGATATAACTGCAAAATATTGAAATTTGACTTCATGATTTTGATTTTCCAAGGCAATAGGCACTCATATAGAAACAAACTCAAATTCAAGTTGAAGTTTTTTATCAGTTGCTTATCAGTTGCCTTGGTGCACAGTCGGCATGTGACAATGCAGACGTGCATTGTGAACTTCCTAAGTTAGAGAAGGGACTTTAAGCTACAGGTGACAGTGAAAGCTTTGGAGTCAGCACTGAAAAAAGCCAAAGAAAGGGCTGGAGATTTAGCTCAGTGGTTCCAGCACCTGCCTTGAAAGCGCAAGGCCCTGAGTTCGATCCCGGTGACCATATACAGTGCTGGGCATGGTGACTCACACCCACCAGCCATTAATACCACACACCACAGTTCCGGGCATGGTAGCTCACGCCTATAATCCCAGCACTTGGGAGGCAGAGGCAGGCACATTGCTGAGTTCCAGGCTTGCCTGGGCTCCATAGTGAGCTGAGGGCCAGCCTGAACTACAAAACGAGACCCTGTCTCAAAAAAAAGAAGCCAAAGAAAACACATCCCATGATCGCAAGTGCCATCAGCAGGAAGGAGACCATATAAAGGAAGCGGTGAGGTCAAAGGACATGGCCAGAAGAGGGCCTTCTGGTAATCCTATCCATCCTGGGCAACATCCAGAAGCATTGCAACTCATCCCAGTGTGATCTGCGGTGGAGACACGTTTGTACAGAACAACCAGCTGGTGGCACTGTGAGGCGGCAGAAGCAAAGTATAAGCGTGTGCACAGTCACAGGTATTGAAAAAATAATTGAAGTATGAAGAGAACATAGCACCAAATCATCTCTCAGTGACTATAACTCCTACTGCCTCGGGATTTTAGAATTAATTTTTTTAATGTATATATGACACCTGACATGTATAGCTGTTTCCTACCCATTCTTGTAAACTCTGTTGTTTCCCAACACAACTAGAATGCAATTTAGGCGTCTTAGGAGGGAAAATGACAGTTTACAACTGCAGCCCTATTGTTCACAGTTCGTCTTTTGTGCCTTAAATTTAGTCTTCACTGTGCCAAACTGGCTGTATGTTTTAGGACTGTGTTTTTTGTATTTGCATTTTGTTTATATGTTTGCTTTTAATTTTGGTTTAAATTACCTAGCTTCTATGTGTGTTTTTCTTTTTCTATTAAAATGTCTTCCTTGGTCTGGAGATTTAGCTCAGTGGTCCCAGCACCTGCCATGCAAGCGCAAGGCCCTGAGTTCGATCTCGGTAACCACATACAATGTTGGGAGTGGTGACTCATGCCCACCAGCAATCAATACCACATACCACAGTGCCAGGCGTAGTGGCTCACGCCTGTAATCCCAGCACTCAGGAGGCAGAGGTAGGAGGATTGCTGAGTTCCAGGCTTGGCTGGGCTCCATAGTGAGCTCAGGGCCAGCCTGAACTACAAAGCAAGACCCTGTCTCAAAAAAAAAAAGTCTTCCTTTTTTTAGGGAAAATGGCACATTTAGGTTATGGTCATAAGTTTTACTACTTAAAACACTATATGCCTACAAAATATTTCAGTTCAGTATTGTATTTTTAAAACCCTTGCAGTGAAATCAGGGTTAAAATAATTTTATTGCCTCTGGCATTTGCTTCTGAAACTGTTTATCTGAGCAATAGGAAATCTTGCAGCTGCTTAAAGAGGCATTAGAGATCTCATGCAGTGCCTGTGGCCCAGTTACTCTGAATGGAAAGATTTTACATATCCAGAGCAAGCCTCAGTTAAAGAACTTGGAACAAGAATCACATCTCTGTTCTTCCTAATTCTGTACTTAACCTACCTAATGGAATGAAAATGCTCTATTTCATTCTAATGAGCCTGCTAGCTAATACAAGAATTGGGCAGACAGTAATTTTTCATTTTTAATATAGCAAGATTAAGATATTATGGAACTAAGGGCTGGGGATTTACCTCAAGTGATATCGCATCAACCTTGGATGCACAAGGACCCAAGTTCAATCCCCGGTACCACAAAAAAAAAAAAATTATGGAACTAAACGTAATCTTATATTGTTAGATACTGTACTTGCTGATGAAAATTCATAGACTATGAAAGTTGAGGATAGTGTGAAGAAACCGGACAGATAAACAATAAAATTAAGAATATGTAGGTAAATTTTGGTTTGAAATCTTTGTTTTTAACCTTCTACATTAAATCATACACTATAATTTTTCTTAGTATACAAATAGTAAATGGTTTGAAAGTCACTAATAATCATCCAACAAAGTATATTGTTGGCCATCACTCATGATTTTGTAATTAGTACTGTGTGTGCCTACTTTGCCATCTTTTCTGAGATGATTATAAACTACATCAGCAGTTTATTTTCAACAACTATAGAAATATAGAGAGAACAATTTATCAGTGACGGAGGTGCTAGCAGAAATTAGAAGAGAAAAGGTTTATGGGGTTGTTCAGTCAATTCAGAGTCTTAGGAAGTTCTGTGTCAGGATTGGACTGGCAGAATTAACTTTTTAAAAAAGTTTTATACAGATATTTGTATTATTAAATTTGGAGCCACATCCCCTGCTGGGGACATACACAAAAGAATTACAAGATTGGGCCGGAGGGTTAGCATGGAGACACGCCCACCAACAATCAACACCGCATACCACAATGCCGGACGTGGTGGCTCATGCCTGTCATCCCAGAACTCGAGAGGTAGAGACAGGAGGATTGCTGAGTTCGCAGTGGCTTGCCTGGGCACCATAGTGAGCTCAGGGCCAGCCTGAACTACAAAGTGAGACCCCGTCTCCAAAAAGCAAAGAAAAAGAATTACAAGATTCATATCGCAGGGACATATGTGCACCCATGTTGATAGCAGCTCAATTCGTGATAGCTAGATATTGGAAACAACCCAATGCCCATCAATTCTAGACTGGATAAAGAAGATGTGGGTTTTTTTTATAAAATGGAGTATTATTCTGCCAAAAAGAATGACAAGATTCATTCATTTATGTGCAAATGGATACACCTGGTGGACACACTAATAAGTGAAATAAATAGATCACAGATAGGCAAATACCAGATCTTCTCTTTGATATGAGCACCTGTAGATGTAAATGAGCTCTAGAA
>PVIC010019339.1:0-30671 GCA_004025085.1 Thryonomys swinderianus | reverse complement strand
CTTGCCTGGGCACCATAGTGAGCTCAGGGCCAGCCTGAACTACAAAGCAAGACCCTGTCTCCAAAAAGCAAAAAAAAAAAAAAAAAAAAAAAAAAAAAAAAAAAAAAAAAAAAAAAAAAAAAAAAAAAAAAAAAAAAAAAAAAAAAAAAAAAAAAAAAAAAAAAAAAAAAAAAAAAAAAAAAAAAAAAAAAAAAGATTAGGAAAAAGACAAAGATGTCCATTTTCACCACTCCTGTTCCATACAGTGCTAGAAACATTAGTCACTGCATTAGAAAATCAAAAGAAACAAAAGGAATATGGATAGGAAAAGAAGTTAAACTGTCATTATTTGCTGATGACATGATACTCTAGCTAGAAGGCCCTAAAATCTCCACCAAACAGCTGTTAGACTTAATCACCAAATTTAGCAGCATAGCTAGATACAAGGTCAATGCTTAAAAATCAATCACATTTTTATACACAAATAATTGATAGAGAACGAAATTGTGGACTCAGTTCCTTTTACAGCAGTATCCAGAAAAATGAAATATCTAGGAGTTAATCTAACAAAGGAGGTAAAGGACCTCTACTCGGAAAACTACAACACTGAAAAAGGAGATTGAAGAGGATATCAGAAAATGGAAAGCCATCCCTTGTTTCTGAATTGGAAGAACCAACATCATCAAATTGGCTTTACTCCCACAACTTCTATATAGATTCAATGCAATCATAAATAGCTTTTATTAGTTTGAGATAAAGTCCATCTATTCCATTTTTCTGTAGGATTTTTATCATGAATGGTTGATTTTGTCAAATGCCTTTTTTCTGCATTTATTGAGCTAGCCATATCGTTTTTGCTCTTGAGTCTGTTAATATAGTGTATTACATTTTTTTATTTACATATGTTAAACCAGCTTTGCATCCCTGGTATACATCCAACTTGATCAGGGTGTATGATTTTCTTAATAACCCTCTGTATTCTGTTTGCTATTAACTTATTGAGGTTTTTTGCATCAATATTCATTATGGAAATTGCCTTATAGTTCTCTTGTTTGGTTGGCTCTCTTTCTCAAGGTAATGCTTGCTTCCAGGAATGAATTTGAGAGAACTGCTTCCTTTCCAATTGCATTAAAGTGTTTGAGAAGTATTGGCATTAACTCTTCTTTAAAAGTTTTGTAGAATTCAGCATTGAAACCATCAGAGCTTTTCCTTTTGTTGCTAGGTTTTTTATTACATATTCAGTTTCACAGATTGATATTGGGGTGTTTAACATTTCTATATCTTCTTCATTCAACTTTGGAAGTTCATATGTGTCTAAGAATTTACCCATTTCTTCTACATTTTCCAATTTATTAGAATACAAATTTTCAGAATATGTGTTTATTATCTCTTGACTTCTACTGGATCAGTGGTAATTTCCCCCTTTTCATTCATAATAGCATGGATTTGAGCCTTTGTCTTCATTTGTTTGATAAGGTTGGATAAGGGTCTGTCAGTTTTGTTTATCCTTTTAAAGAACCAAATTTTAGATTTGTTGCTTTTTTTTTTGTATCATTCTCTTGGTCTCCTTTGCATTATTTTTTTTTCTGATCCTCATAATTTCCTCCCTACTATGAACTTTGGGTTTGTCTTGCTCCTCCTTTTCTAGTAACTTGAGGTTCAGCATTAGGTCGTTTATTTGAGCTTGCTCTATTTTCCTGGTGTAGATATTCACTGCTATGAATTTCCTTGGAGAACTGCTTTCATTGTGTCTTGTAGATTCCTGTATGTTGTACTGGAGTTATCATTTAATTGTAAGAATTGTTTAATTTATTTTGTGCACCACTGATTGTCAGAAATGTGCTGTTCAATTTCCAAGTATTTGTGATGATCTTGGAATTTCTTTTACTATTCAGCTCCAATTTCAAGGTGGTATGGTCTGAAAATATACAGGGGATAACTTCAATTCCTTTGCATTTACTTAAATCTGTTCTATGAACTAGCATGTGGTCTATTTTGGAGAATGATCCATAAGTAGCTGAAAAGAATGTAAATTCTGACTTTGTGGGATGAAATACTCTGTAGGTATCTATTAAGTCTATTTGTTCAAGTGTTTGGTTTAGCAGCAAGTATTTCCTTGCAGAGTTTTTATTCTGTCCATCTGTCTATTTGTGAAAGTGGGGTATTTAATTCCCCTAGTACTATTGTATTGGTATTTATCTGGCCTTTCATGTCCATTAATGTTTGTTTCATATAGTTGGGTGCATTAGAATTTGGTGCATAAGTATTTATGAATGTCATTGCTTTCTCTTGGATTGTTCCCTGTATAAGAATGTAGTGTTCTCCTTCATCTCTCTTAATCAGTTTTGGTTTGAAGTCTATTTTCCCTGGAAATAGGATAGCCACTGCTGCTTTTTTTCAGTTTCCTGTGGCATGGAGAATTGTTTTCCATCCTTTTACTTTTAGTCTATGGCTTTCTTTCTGAATTAAGCCACCCTTTAACCATGGTTCTATCTTATCCAATTGCTCTCTGCTACTACCATGTCTCTCTTTGGAATTCCAAGAATCTGTAAAATGTGAATCTCAGTCTTATCTCTCAAGCTATACCCTGAATACATTTCTTTCTGGGACATTCCAGGAGTCAGGGATTTATGGTTCATTAATTCCTCTGCCTAAGATAATTTACCATCCTAGTGAAAGTGGGTTTTGCTTCAGTTCCTTCCAATTGGTGTGAAATATTTGTAGTCTATAATTGTAGAAGGGGAAAAAAAGGGTAAAAGTGAATAGCTATGTTTCATCTTTAATATGTAAATGTTCTGATCTGAATTCACCGATATCTAACTTAAAGTTTCTTAATCTATATTTATAGGTAAAAATGATCCATAAATTTGTTCTTGGTCTGGTTGAATCATAATTTTGAAGTTCCAAATAAATTTGGGAACTCTATGTCGCTTTTCTCTTTTGGGAACACATTAACTAACATCAGGATTATCTGTTTCTAGGGGTTTGGTGGTATTCACCCTCTGGATCTAGAGAATGTTTTTATATTAGGATAGATCTTAGATTGATCTTAATTTCTTTCATGACTACAGGTTTCAGTTTATTTAATCTTTCTCATCCCATATTTTAGTAAAATGTCTCACCTCTACTGATATGTGGAAAACAGTGGTCACTTGTGTCCTCCTGATTTTGCCCCTGGCAGTTCATTATATTTTCTTTAACAAGTTGGCTTATTCTCCCCTAATCCATTGGTTTCTTTTATAATGTATTGTTAATTAAATCATTTTATGACTCCTATATATTCAGCTGAACTTGCCTTATTATTTCTTTTAATTATCTCCACCACCTCTTCACACACAATTTGCTGAATATTTCTTGTAAGAAGAAAAAAAAATGATCAGGCATAATTTAAAGCTGAACACTGTTCACAGCTCACATCAGAGAGCTGGAATTGCCAGCCCTACAGCAATTTACTCTAAAACAATACCATAATTTAAATGAAAGGAGTGACATTATTCAGCTGTAAATTGCTGCAAGATTATTGAATAATGAAACAGAACAATGAAAAACACCCTGACACTGACACTGAAACAGGGTATGGAACTCAGGAATTGATTTCATTATTTGCATTCTCTTAGGTGTGAAATAGTTTTATAATATGATCGAAGCCAGGAAAGAGCTCAGCTGACAAAAATGAAGTCAGGTTTTGCACTTACCCAGGAAATAAATCTCAAAGCTAGATGATCTGTGATGCTTTTGTATTATTTGTTTTTATCAGGTGTCAAATTGCACTTTACTTAATATTTAGAGACAGCAGATCTAGAATGTTGCTCAGACTGGTGGATCAGAATGTCATTACACTTATTTGTGAGAAAAACAATAAAGTCAAGATAATCTGCAATATTATTTTGATATGATAGACATATTTACAGAACATATTTTCCAACTGAACTGTCAATGTGCTGCTAAGAAGAATTGATAATTTTTCTTCAGATTTCTTTTCTTACAACAAAAAGACAAATACGATTAAGGACAAAACAGTTTTCCACAAAACTGTGACTCTGTCATCAAACTTATTGGACCCATGTTATAAATAATAACATATATTTTCTAGTGGGTAGTAATTCACACCACTACAGAAAGAGTCAAGCTGGAATAAAACAATTCTATTATCCACAATTTTGAGTTCTCAGCTAATGTATTTCAACTTTCTTACTCCCTAATCTTGGAAAAAGAAATCCCTGAAGAGACATTTCATCTGATAATGTCAGTAATGTCTGCATAACCATGGATATGTGATGTTTTTATTAAAGAATCATCCTTAATTTCAAAAATAGTACCATTTTCCAATGTGAAAAGTTTTGTAAATATTAAAAAACACAACAAAAATTAAATATATAAATCATAGAACCTGCCCAGGTTTCTCTTCTGTTGGACAGTATACAATGGGCCAAACGGGGTCCAGCCAGGTCAGACATTCTGTGGAGTTGTCTGTTGATGATATTCATTCCAGGGCAGCGTCCAAAGCAAATACTTATGAACATGAAAGGTGAGGCCAACTCGGGGAGTGACTCACCTTTCAGACTGGTTAATGAGGGTGACTCTTCTGTTATTATATTTTCTACTTTCATGAATAACAATAAAACCTCTTTCATGAGAATTATCATAATATTGACTTTTTAAATAAAATCCTTGAAGTTAGAATTATTGAGCTAAATCATGTACCCTTTATAGTTTTATGTAAAAGGGTTATTCAAATCATCTACATTGTTATCTATTTTTAAAACATTTTATTTTTCATTTGTAAGGTAGAAATGCTAATGGCTTTACCAAATTCTCCTGCTATTCTGTGTTTTGTGTATATTTTATTAACATGCCATTTTATGTGTAAATAACTTTGTGTTTAATCCCTTGGTAATTTGCATCTTTTCTTGCAAAAATGATCCTTCTTTGTTTTAAGAATATGTATATTCTGGCATTTTTTGGGGGGGGTCATTGTATGACATTGTCAACTATATATTTGTTCTTGTATTTCCTTTAAGGTATCTTTACTAGAAAAATAACATTAATAATTTTAAAAAAGTTCAAAACGTAGGAACTACTGACTCCAATCCAGAAAAGTTCCTGAGGGCTGCAGATGTCTTTGCAGGCGTGGCTTGCAAGAGAGCTGCAGAGGGCCACCAACACTGAGCTGACAGCTGCTGGAAGTCTAAACTCAGGACCATTAGTGCTATCTTATCTTTTCTCCTGTATGAGGAGTTGAAGATGTAAATGGATTCTAAAACATATGAGAGACATTGTGAAGTAGAATATATTCAAAGGGCAAAAGGGGGTAAGGGTAAGTAAAGAAGGGAAATAAAAAATCTGCTGGTTAAAAAAAAAAGAAGCAAAGCTTACATATATAGGGGGAGGAGTTGTAGTATGGGCAGGGAAATGGGAAAAATGAGAATTAAGTCATATAACATACTGGTATAAATTCTCACTGCCAATTGTGATCGTGATGTGTTTATAAAATGTACTAATAAAATCAATTTTTTAAAAAGTGCTACCCTTTTCCTACTTGTGATTTCCATCTGATTTGAGTCAAATTAGTTTTCAGTGTATTCATAGCAGTATGGGCTGACAAAGGTATTCTTTCCAAGACTACCCTCATTTTATGAAGATAGAAATAATTAGAAGCAATTTGCATATTGTGGGAAGTACAAATTACATCTTCATTCACTAAACTAAAACCAGTTCATGATGACAAACCTATAGGTAAGTCTGTTTTTCAAATGTTACACACACACACACACACACACACACACACACACACACACACACAGATATGCATTCATTTATCTACGGGATATTCATCAGCATTGTATGGCTCCCTAAAGCTCTGTCCGTAATAATAAAAGAACAGAAATCTGCAACAAATAGCAGAAATATCAGCCTTCTTCACAAATTAGTCTTAGTAGCTCTCATATAGAATTATGAGTCCCATCTCTTTAATTTTAGGTGTTTCTTGATTAGAGGCCTTCAATCTCAAGGGGGGGGTGGAGCAACAGAAGAAACTTTGGCCTTCACTATAGAATCTTCTTGCTGGTAGACCACTAGTCTGAGGAATCCCTGGTGGGGAGAGACAGTTATGATTATCACGAGTGGCTAGTGACGCTGATCCAGAGGAGAAGGCAAGAAGGCATCTGTCTAGGACCATGAGCTCGAGCAGAATCACAAATCGGGTCCTCAGGGTCACTGTTGAATCAGCAGGCAGTTAAGGTGAATAGTCCAAAGCAACCAAGTACTCTTGGACTCTTGGAAAGAAAAGTCAAGGTAATGTTTTTGGAAGAGGCCCTCAGAGCCACGAAGAGTTGCTTGAGGGGGGGCAAAATCTGAAAGAAGTTGGGGGGGGTGGAGGAGGGAGATGACAAAGTCCAATTTGTCTTTGGTATTAACTGCACAGTAGGGAGATTTTCTCATCCTACTTATTGTGTGCGGGGGCGGGGGGTGGCGGATGTACTGTTCACTGCCTTGATGGATCGGGTCAGGAACAGAACTGATGCAGGAGTATGTGCTGATCTGGGCCATGTGAGGGTGTTGAACACAAATGCTTTCTGTGTTCCCTGTTATTTTCTGGGCCTCTCTGGTTTTAACTGCAGCTGTAGTGAAGAGTCTGTGCGCGCCCTGCCTGCGGTCCACCTCAATCATGCTCTGTCTTTCTCTTTGCTATTGGCCCTAGGACTTTTGTGCATTTTTGGTAGAAAACAGAAGCCCTTTCAGGCCATACACAGGCACAGCTGAACATGCAGAGCAGAGCTCCTTTTTGGGGAGAGCTTGCAGTCTGCCGGGGATAGCAGCTGGTGGGGTTTTCCTCCAGTTGTAAGGCTCCAAGTGGCCTCTTCACAGCTGCCAGGTTATTGTGGACACTTTACGTGTTTTTCCCGCTTCTCTGTCTTGTTCCTCCAGTTCCCTCATTTCTCTTCCTTTCCAGATTTATTAGGTTTAATTGACAAATAGAAATATAAATATTCAGGGTGCAGTGGGATGGTCAGATATACATGGGTGTTATTGAATGAGCTCCACAATCAAGCTAATCAATACACCATGACATCACATTACCTTTGTGTGTGTGTGTGTGTGTGTGTGTGCATGTGTGTGCATGTAACATTACTGAAAATCTGTTCCTTTACCAACTTTCAAGGGCAGGATGTATTCTGATTAACTAGAGTTAACATGTAATTTTCTCATTTTATAACTGGAAATTTATACCCATTGTTCAAAGTGTCCCCATTTCTTCTGATGTTAACTACCATTCTAGTCTCTTCTTCTGTGAATTCAACATTTATGATTCCACATATAAGTGAGATCATGAAATATTTCTCTTTCTGTGCCTATTTCATTTAGCATAATGTTCTCCAAGTTCATCCATGTGGTTACAACAGACAGAATTTCCTTTTTTAAAAAAAAGGCTAAGTGATTTTTAATTATAAATTTCAATAGTATATGTTCTTCACCTGCTCATATATTAACAGACACTTGGGCTGGTTTTATTAGTTTTTGTCTTTTTTATTAACTACCTAGAGCCAGGCTTTTTTTTTTCTATTTGGGGGAAACACAGATTTAGAGATCATGATTAACTTTTTATCCAATAAGATATAAATCTCAAACTGTGCTTTTATGTAAATGAATAGAATTTATGTACTCAATGAGATATTATATTTTTGTTTTGAAATCTCAAAAAAAAAAAAAGGCTTCACTGAATTCAAAACCCAAGCCTTCTGAATGGCAGATCAATGCAAGATTACTACTTGTAAGATGGAAAATACATCCAGGAATTACACATGTTCCTTTGCATGAAGCTACTGTAATATTGTTTAACTCCAAGTAAGGTTCATCTCTTTTTTAAGCTGTTGACTTCTATTTGGAATGTACTCAGTTCCATATATTCTATTTGCCCCTCTCTTTTTTTCTCCCAATACACACTGTTTATTTTTATATTTTCTTTCTATCTTTCTACTCTCTATTCACATCATAAAATATTTCTTTTGACATTACATAGATATAATTTATTACTAACAGCATATAATTTAACTATATCATCTGGAGTGTGTGTGTTTTTTTTGTAACTCAGATTCTTTTTCTCCAGTTGTCTCTTGAAAATTCTGATGCTATTTTTTTGAGGCTAACAGCATTTTTTGAGGCAAAATCTAAAGTATTTGAAGATATTTCTCAGATCTCAGATTTCAGACAGACTGTGAATTCCTCATGCCCATTCTTAACTTTTCAATGTCATGTTGGTGGAAAGTTACTCTTAGAAAATCTTTTACAAATTAGAATCTCAAAGAAATTATGAATATTTTTTGAAATCCAATTGTCTTAATATTGAGAGCCAATTTCAATGAAGAATTATGTAACATAAGAAGTTGAAAGCAAATCATTTCTATGTGAAGACACCACAGTAGTCATTTTCATGTAATATGAAGGCTATAGTTGTGCTATAGATTCTCCAGCATATATTTGCCTCAAAGTCTGAATGAATACTTGATTATGTTCACCGATGGCCATAATCCAGAGTGTGATAGGTGAAATGCAAAATATTTACTGTAGCTTTAAACATATTAACATTTTAAACAAAGTTTTATGTTAATAAAAAATTAAGAAGACATTTGTGAAACAGTCTTATGGAAGAAATATTTCAGAAAGGGATATGAGAGAAGGTGGATGCTACATATGTGTCAGAAGCTACATGCTTTTTCTAGGAAAAAACATAAGAAAAAGTAACTATAAATGTAACAGAAGTGAAACTGTGATCAGAAAACAAAGTGAACACAACCAGAATTTATTTTCACATCCACCTTCTTCCTTTGTCCTTTTTTTCGTTATTCCTACAAGTTTTCCACAGCATATTTCACTGTGAAACAATAACAGTTATAATGAACTGACAGTTTATTTTGTCTGTGTGAAGAAACCATAAGTCACACGGCGGTATGAAAAATGAAGCCATTAGATTAAATGCCTGAAGTCTTATCTGCACAAATCCTTACTTCATTCTCTATTATGGGCTGTTTTCACTTTCTAATTCCATTTAGAGCCTCCTACTTCCATGGTCATGGTCAGCCCTGGTCCACTTCATTGCACTCCTACCTCATCAACCCTTCATTGGCCTCCTTCATATCAGTCTCCTCACCTTTTCTTTGTATCTGTTTCTCTGCTTCACCTTTTTGGCTCATATTAAAATACTTAAGATAGGGCCGGAGGGTTAGCTCAGTGGTTCCGGCGCCTGTCTCGCAAGCACAAGGTCCTCAGTTCAATCCCCGGTAACCACATATAATGCTGGGCGTGGAGACACGCCCACTAACAATCAACACCGCATACCACAATGCCGGACGTGGTGGCTCACGCCTGTAATCCCAGCACTCGGGAGGCAGAGACAGGAGTTCGAGGCTTGCCTGGGCACCATAGTGAGCTCAGGGCCAGCCTGAACTACAAAGTGACTGTCTCAAAAAGCAAAAAAAAAAAAAAAAAAAAACTTAAGCTATGGCACAGCCTTATTATAAAAAGTAGCTCAGTATGGCGGTGATCAGGATGAGAAGCTACACAAGTAGTACTTCCACAGAGCAGTTATGTTGGAGTTCCACTGTGGCCCATCCGCTGGTTTCAGCCAGTGGTTCAAGTATGCTACCACGACAACCAATATCTGGCAGTTTTCCTACAGAGACCATGGCCCAACAGGGTGAAAGAGTGGTGAGAATTAGGTTGTATTAAAAGACTATCAGTTATATATTGGGAAGGATGTAGTCTGACTCTTAGAAAGTGTTGTAGAGCATGGCTTTTCTATGCTGTTACTTTCTAAGGACAGTTCTGCCTCATGCTAACACTAACACAGGTCTCAAACACAAGGAGCCAAGGGGAAATTTTGATGTGACTTTTCTAAGATTGAGTTTATCACTATAGTAACAAAACTGATTGGCTAACTGGATTTGGAGTATACCAAAGAGACAGAAAAAAAATGGAAAACTTTTGTAACTAAGGAAGGGAAGGGGGATTCAAGCATGGAGAAGGAAATGAGAAAAAAGAATCATGATATATCACATATAGGTACAAATTTCCTATAATGAATGTGATATATATATATATATATATATATATAAGCATTTAAAGAAACAAGTAGATAAAATATCACACATTTTCTTCAAATTTTTATTACCTAATCTATATTTAATGCTATGTTAAATCTATATTCTTTTCTTTTCTCTTCTCTTCTCTTCTCTTCTCTTCTCTTCTCTTCTCTTCTCTTCTCTTCTCTTCTCTTCTCTTCTTTCTCTTCTCTTCTCTTCTCTTCTCTTCTCTTCTCTTCTCTTCTCTTCTCTTTTCTTTTCTTTTCTTTTCTTTTTTTTGAGACAGAGTCTCGCTTTGTAGTTCAGGCTGGCCCTGAGCTCACTCTGTAGCCCAGGCAAGCCTCGAACTCAGCAATCCTCCTGTCTCTGCCTCCTGAGTGCTGGGATTATAGGCGTGAGCCACAACGCCCGGCTATCTATATTCTTTTGTACTTGCTGTTTATTTAAATGTTTCCTTCCTTTAACTGCAGGAGTGCTGAGCATTATTATTATTATTGTTTTTTTTTTTTAATTTTTACTCAGGCTCTGTACCTCTTTTCTTTCCTTGCGGGCTATATTCTGGTTTACATAACCAGTCCCAATGAGCTGACAAGGCTTGGCATTCACAAGCATCACCCTTTTCCCACACTTGAGCTGGCACTTCTCAACCTCATGTATTTCTTTTTTCTCTTTAACTCTCTCCTGGAGCAACTTATCAATCTGTTGACTTAAATCAAATCATTTTATTTATACATATATATTTGTTCAAAATGAACTTTGGACTCAAACAATGCCTAGGTTGTCGGTGTGAGTGCTATTTCCTTTCAACATGTAAAGAAAGTTGGTTTGCTGATTTTGTGGCTTGAAAAAAGCCAGACAACCATATAGTAAAAGCTTTGGCTTTCCCTGCCAACTCTGGAATAAGATTTCTTTGCATAAATCCTTAACTAAACTCTTTTGATGTGATCCACTGCCAAATTCTGACCCCCTTTCTCTCAGCTGTAGGTTTTCTCAGAATACACAGCTCTCATTAATGCCAGTGAGCCGGTGCCTACTTCTGAATTCACTTCTTAGAGTTTCACATGTAGAGCAAGTTTGTGCTGAAGAGATATGAACATGAGCAATACCTGCCAGAATCTGATTGATATTAACATTGAATACTAATTTTTCCCCAAAATTTTGAATTATTCTTTTTACACTTATGATTTTATTATTTTCATTGCCTACTAATTTATACCAGGGCTTCCATTCCTTGTTATGAGGACAAAATACTTGCTCTGACACACTATCAAACTTCCATGCCCATAGCTAAACATAAAAGACTTTTTATTTCCACTTTTCTTCATGATAAGCATTGAATGCGACTCTAAGATGTTCTGATTAGTAAATAATACTGTAGAATAATTTTTTTCCTTTTTTCTTTCCCTGGCAATCAAAACTATAGTATCTTCTTTGTTTTTGTTTGTTTAGTGCTATGTTTTGGATTTTAAATGTTTCCAAAGGCCATGTAATGAAGGTTTTGTCTCCATCTAATGGGGGTGGTGAGACCTTTAGAAAGTAAGTTCTAGAGGAAGTTAGGAAAACAGAGAGATTCCTTGAAATGGAATTCAGGCTCCAGCCCTTCCTTTCTTTTTGCTTTAGAGGTACTGTGAGGTGGACAATCTTCCTCTCCTACACAATTCTACCATGTGTCACTATGGCCCCATAATAGTGAGGCCAGACATCTTTGGATTGAATCCTCTGAAGCCATGAGTTAAAATAAGTGTTTTCTTTATCTCAACCTGGTTTTCTATCAGGTTAGAAGAGTCCTGTCTGTCTTGGGTGACTATGAGTTTTCTCTGGAACCCTTCACATTCTTGAAAGTATGATCCTAATAAAAGTTGATAACACTGCTTCAGAATTTGGAATTTATAGCTGTAATTTTGCTTTCAATATTTTAAGGAACTGTTGTGGAATGCCACATCATCTCAAAAAAAGCATTATAAATGTGGGCCACAAAGTATAGACATCAGGAAAGAGCAAAAGTTGTTTCACATTTTGGATGTAAAGAGAAAACCACATTTAAACAAATGGATGGGCTTAGTGAAGAAACAGAGTCCTGCAAGCAGAGGCGCTGGCCAAAGCAGGGACCATTCTTCCCAAAGGCCCATGTGAATTTATCCAGCAGTAGCAATGCATAACCACTGGACAGGCAGCACATTTAAAGATCAATTGAAAGTCAGTAATGATTATTTCTTGATAAAATTCAGCCATGGATGTATTTTCTTAACCATATGATGCTGGTGTTTATATTTTAAATGACAGCTAGAACTTGAGGACAATGACATGAAATTCTTAAATATTTAAGAAGGTTTACATGGAAAAATATTTTAGTGTTAGTACATACACAGTCTTCCTCCCTAGCACCCGGCAATGCAAAGATTTAAGATCAGGGTAGATATAATGCTGGCAAAAGAAGTATGATAGATCATTACTCCTATCAACTGTACTCTATGCAAATTAGACTTTCAGGATTTCTTTTGATAACACTTTTCTCAGATTTATTGCCAAAGGCTACATGGAAGTAGACTAAAGAACACATGGATTATTTTAGTGCACATGGGTTTCTATGAATAATTTACTGCTTTATCAAGACTTCTATGATCTGTACCACCACTTTAGCTAAAGAATTAATTCAGAATCTACAGTCAGGTCTTATAACAGTTAATAGATCTTTGATATTAGCCTTCTTTCCCAGAGGAATGCCTGAGGAAATACTTGTGAAAACACATTAATTTATATTAGTCTAGAATTGATTTTTGAATTCATGTTTCATGTTTCTTACATTAAGACACTGCTTTCACCAATATTTTTATGATAAGACAAATTTTTAAAATATTTTTTGCTTTACAAACTTCAATTTGCAATATACTTAGGGCTTATTGGAGAGTTCCCTGATCTTTGACAAATTTTAAGCAGAAATTGCTTACAGTTTATTATGTTTAATCCTGTGATTGAAAAACTAGCCAGAGAGGCTTTCAAAAATTAAGCATGGTTGTTGAAGCACTGGTATTTTATAATCCAATCTAACCAATTACAGCAAATGAAAACACCATAAGAATACATGCATGGAAAATGAATAATAGAGTGTCAGTGAAATTATTGCTTTAAGACCGTAATGATGTAAACGTTAACAAATAAAATGTACTCAATTGGCTTTTGAGTTCTATATTATTACTGGAAATTTTTCTAAGATTATTTTTAAAACAATTTTCAATTTTCATTTTTATCTGTAAAAGAATGGTATTCCTCGAAATTAAAGTGAAATTTAGGATTTAAAATCACAATATATAATATTTAGATGATTAAAAACCAGAGGGACTGACAGAATAGTACTGGTGCAACTTACTGATACTTTTTCTAATATCAGTTAATCACAAAAATATATTATTTGTTTAAATTTTCAATTTTTAATTAGAAAAAACATTGTGTATTGGTTATATTTGCTGTTCTAGGTTAAGCATTTCAAAAAATGCATTTGCTTAATATTTTGTTTGTATTATGAAGTGCTTTATTTTTAATAACCTTCCAGTGATCTAATACAAATTTTACTATGTGTTAGTTTTTGACCTTGATCTTGTTCTTTCACACTTTACTCATTTGTGAAGTGGAGACAATAATCATTCTTACACTTTGCAGGTCTTAGAAAATATTGATAAGTTAATATATTTTAAGGACTACAGAATGTCCATATACATTTGTTAATAAATCAATATATTCAAAGGCACATGGAATAAGTTTGTATTTATTTATGAATAAACCAATACACAAAAGTATACATGTTTATCTGACAAAGGTTCTATTTTTCTTTTTCGTTCTTTTTTGCCTGTTCCCTTCCTTTTTGCCTTTCTCTTCTTGCATGACTTCCTTCCTTCTTTTTAAACTCCTTCCTTCTTTAAATGTACCAGAAAGCCACCATAACATTTTTTCTGAGACATTTTTCTTTATTAGTTTCTTTGCTAATTTACCAAAGGAAACACTGGAGGGGATCAACTGATCTTCAAAAGATTCTCTTGATCATGAAAATTAAATTTTCATTCACAGGAAACATTCCAGGAAAGTTGCCAAAGAATAAGACTTGGAAACATCTAATATTTATTTTAATTTACAGTGACTCAGTGTGGTACATTTCTTTCCCAGGACATGGTTATTTATAAAGAAAATACAAAATATCCTGCCAATCCAAAGAAACTGAAGCATACATACAGATTATTACAAATACAACCAATGAATTAATCAACTTTTGTCTAATATAAAGTGTTCCCGGCTGGATAATCTTTAATATACAGCAAATCCCAATTTAGGAAAAGTGATCTCAAATATCTTACCTTGAGGTCTGGTAAACAGTCACAGCACAGGCACAGTAAATAATCGTCAGGAAAGTCTTTTCCCCTGAGTCTGGAGTGAGTCTCCTCACCAATGTTCTAGGCAGTGACAAGAGATGACATAGCAAGATGAAATCTATTTTTATATTATTGCACATTCACTTTTCAGCAAGCACATAAAATTCTAGAGATCCTTGACTATTTTAAAGAAGAAATTATTCATTGGTGTTTATCGAAGCAGAGTAAGGACAATTTTACTGAGACTATAGTGGTGAGTAGAGGACCATTGTTTTGAGGTCTTGGAGTGGAGGAAAGAAGTCAGGCTCAACTCCAAATACAGCTGGGTCAGTGAGTTTTGTTAGCCAGTGAGTAGGGTAGGTATCAATATATAACAAATTACTAAGAGGTAACATTGAGGGAGTAAAGGGATTTCTGGTGAGACAGGCCAAATGACCAACCATCACCTGGGGGAGGAAAAGAAACCTGCTGAGATATAGAAGGAAATAAGATATACCTAGGATGAAGAAGCCTTTTGGAATTGACCTCCCAGGGTTCTTTGGTAAATTGAATTTCTTAAAAAAGGAAGTAAGGATAAAGAAGGGTCCAGGAGAAGGTTCAAATTTTGGCCAACACAAAGAATCTGTTAGTTATTATAGCTAGGAATAACTGGGAGACCCTGTTGAGCTTAAAATTATGGGATATTGTATACTTCTGAAGAGAAAAGAGCAAAGGATCAGTCCTAATGGGGGTTGAAGACCTGCCATTCCTATTTTAGTCTCTTGTGACCCTCGTGTTCTCTTTTTGTTATATTTCCTAATTATTGAAAGAAGTTTCTTCAGGGCAATGCATTTGAGATAATTATGTGCATAGCCCCAATTAATCCTAGTGTGAAAGTAAATGATCTAATTAACTTAGACAAGCAAGTATCATCATGAAAACTGGTCTGTTCCTACTGGTATATGACATATTCTGTTTTGAGATTGGGTTATTCTGGTAACATCCTTTTGGGACTGGAGAGGAAAGGGCCTCCATTAAATGCTCAAAGGACACACTGAAGTAACTGCTTCCATACCCAATGCAAAATTAGCCCCAAAACATCCAAGTATTCATCAGCTTGCAAGCTCCAAAAATCCTGTAGTGGACCACATGCTGACTTATCCCCTACAAGTTAGCTGTCTGCATCAGGCCCTCATATTTTATTTCATTTCTTTTGAAAATAATTGTCTTCTCCTCTTGCCTGTTGCTTTGACCTTTGATACTTTAAATGTGAATCACTCTTTATTGTCTCTATATATGACATTTACCCTTCTGGATCACTTGTCTACTTCTGTGTTATGCCAATGGGATCCATTCTGGCTTGCCTTGACTTCTTAAATCTTCTAAAATATTATCACCTAATTCTATTGTAGCTCTATGTAAAGAACAAATTGAAAAATCAATTTTAATGGAGAAACATAAAATGAGAATTGTTGTTAAGAGAAAGTACATGCTCTCTCCTGGAAAGTGTGATAAAAATAAAACCCAGTCTTTAAGGAATTGTGCATTTGGAGAAATCTTTCAAAGAATAATAGTAGATGAGTGTCAATAAAAATGTTTTTTCATGGGCTGGAGAATTAGCTCAGTGGTTTCAGCACCTGCCTAGCAAGCACAAGGTCCCTGGTTCTCTCCCCAGCACCACATACCACAGTGAGGTGCATGGTGGCTCATGCCTGTAATCCCAGCACTCAGGAGGCAGAGGCAAGAGGATTGCTGCATTTGAGGTTTGCCTTGGCTACACAGTGAGTTTAGGGCCAGCCTGAACTACAAAGTGGGACCCAGTCTCAAAAAAAAAAAAGTTTTCTCTGATACCTGAACATTTTCCAGAAGGAAAAGTAGTAAGATGTTTATTTTCATTCATTCATTCATTCATTCATTCATTCATTCATTTATTTATTTTGCTTTTTGAGACAGGGTCTCGCTTTGTAGTTCAGTCTGGCCCTGAGCGCACTATGGTGCCCAGGCAAGCCACCGTGAACTCAGCAATCCTCCTGTCTCTGCCTCCCAAATGCTGGGATTACAGGCGTGAGCCACCACACCCAGCATTGTGGTATGCGGTGTTGATTGTTGGTGGGCGTGTCTCCACACCCAGCATTATATGTGGTTACCGGGAATCGAACTCAGGACCTTGCACTTGCGAGGCAGGCGCCGGAACCACTGAGCTAACCCTCCGGCCCAGTAAGATGTTTATTTAGACAGTCAAGGCTCAAGAACCCTGAACACTTTCCTGTTACAAACACGGTTCTTGTTAGCCCCATCTGCCAATATTGCCTGAATTAAGGGAATATGTTCAAAGTGCATAACTTGGGGCTTTAGGGAAATGTGGTTTTCTGGAGTGTTGCCAGGCCAAGAAATAAGAGGTTAAGCATTGAACTTGAGCTATACTATCTCACTTGTGTTAGATTTTCATTGCTGAGAAAATACTTAGATAATCAATTTATAAAGAAGAAATGCTTACTTTGTTTAGATTTAGAGATTTCTGACAGCCTCCCAATTAGACCATAAGGTAAGGATCAGTCCTTTAATGCATGACCTTTGGGAAGGTATTTAGGTTTCAAACCATAACACTTTACCCACAGAAAATCTATTCTTTATATTTCTACATTTAGGATTTCTTCATATTTTATTTGGAAATCAAAGAAAATATATAGCATATTCCTGAGTAAACATGTTATTTACACATAGACTTTGCTAAAATCAAATCTCTCTGGTTAAGAATATTTACACGTGAAAGCACTTGAGCAGAAAGTAAAGCCTCAGACTCAAGCAAGTGAACTTTTATTTAAATGTGTTATTGTCTGAAGTACTTTTGATACTATGGGGAAGGAAGATCTGTGGTCTCAGAGACTGAGGCCCAGGTGAGGCCAAAGGAGGCTGGTAGGGATGGCAGTGGTGTATGCGTCAAGTGAAAGGGCGATGGTTCTGGCTCTTAGTCCTTTCTGGCTAATCAGATTTTGAGAAATGCCAGACAAGCAGCCTTACAAATTAGGACCTGTGGTAGAGTGTTCTAAAATGTGCTCCAGGGAACAGGCTCCTGGCAAGCAGTTCACAGTAAAGACAGAATGGACTGAATTACATTGATTGAGGAACAGAGCAGCCCATTCACTGGGCGGAAGGAGGCCACACCTCAGAAGTTCAGTTTTAATTCCGATTTGAGCCAAAGAGAAATCTTACTTTGCCTTGGGAAAGCACTGGATTGATAAAGTTGGAATTCAAAGACTCTCAAGGCACCTTTAGCTTTGCCTTATTTGCTCCTTTTGTTACCGTTTAGACATGGAAACATTTGGTTTGCCATTATTCAGAATGTGAAAATAAACATCTCAACATTATCTCATCTGATCTTAGTCTTACTCAATATTCTTTTGTCATTAGTGACAGAATTTCACAAACTTTTAAAATTTATTATTCTTCTTTGAGCTATATAAAATTCATATCCACATTCATTTGTATAAAACACATTTTCCTTTAAATATTTTCTCTCTCAGCAAATGCAGGGAACTCACATTCATTTATTTCCCAATTATTTTTACATACAAGTCCATGCGGATGTCCTCATCCCCCTGCCACCCAGTGCCAGCACC
Organism: Thryonomys swinderianus; assembly: GCA_004025085.1. Taxonomy (NCBI): domain Eukaryota; kingdom Metazoa; phylum Chordata; class Mammalia; order Rodentia; family Thryonomyidae; genus Thryonomys; species Thryonomys swinderianus. The sequence continues at coordinate 12,653 of PVIC010019339.1, read as the reverse complement.
AAGGACCCAAGGCATCCCTGACAGGATGCAGAAGGATCACAGCCCTGGAGCCCGGTACCATGACCATCAAGATCTTGGCTCCCCTCCTCCCACGTCCTCTGGATGGTGGCTCCATCCTGGCCTCATTGTCCACCATCTGGCCAATGTGGATCAGCAAGCAGGAAGACCGTGAGTCAGGCCACTCTGCTGTGCACCGCAAAGGCTTCTGATGGACTGAGCAGGTTCCCGGCCCCTGCGGCAGGAGCTGATTCCAGAGGATACCTTGCTGTGGCAAATGTACACACCTCATGTCAGCCTCTCAAAACTGGAATAAGGCTTTGAAAGAAATTTGTCCTTGAAGCTTATATCTGATGTCAGCCTTGGACTGTAGAACTTGTTGATGATTTTGACCTTGTATTCAAGTTAACTATTCCTTTGGTCTACGATTAATACCCTGCATGTGTCTGACTCATTCCTTCAGTCCATATGGCTCAGTCTCCTGTGGTCAAATTGAGGATATTTGTGAAGGGGAATCCCATGCCCTGCGATCTGAGTGGCCACCACAGTTAACCAGCGAAGGGCACTGAGTCACAGCTGCCTGTTCTGGGGTTTCTCTGTCTGGGAGGAGTTGGGGCACCAGTCATCACTATGTCTTCTTCTGATTTAACAGGGTGGGAAAGTACAAGCCTTAAGACCCCATTTCCATCATTGGTGATGATTTCCTGCCTCAACACGTGGGTGGTTTACTTTCCTTGAGTTAGAGACAGTTTGCATTTACACCTGTAAATTTATTCCTTGTTTTAATTTACATAAGGTTTTTGTACTCATCTGTTTAAGATGACAAATTTTTGTTTTGTACTGTGAGAACATTAGAAACCAGCAATATGTCATTGTGTAAGGAAAAATAAAAGTGCTACATTACAAGAAAAATTTGTTAGAACTTAAAATATGTCAGATATTGTTCTAGATGTATCAAGCTCACCAGAAATAATACTCTGCACTGTTTGTGATAATTAATTCTGATTACTGCATTTTATTTTTGAGTTATAGGTATTGTTTTAAATTTCTTTTAAGATAAAAATGAAAATTTTACATCTCTGTAGTGAAAGCTAAAAGGAAGTTATATGGGAGAAGTCTAACATCTATTACTGATCTTCTGCCTCATTCTCATTCCTCCAAGGAAACCATTTATATTTGCTTTGGCTTATCCATCATTTTGTGAAATATAAATCATTAAGTACACAAATGCTTATGTTTCACTCTAGTCTATCAGATACTCAGTAGTGCATTTTAGAATTTTCTGATTGCCAATAATTGTAAATCTAATGCGGTTTTTATACTTTAAAATGTAAACATGTATATGCACATTATATACTTAAAATATGGTTATTATTTATAGTTGATGATGCAATATTTTCTAGTGACTTTAAGCTTCTGTTTATTTTTGGCTAATTCACTATAATAACAATTCACACACTGTGCAAATGTACTTTGTTGTTTTTCCAAACATATACATTTAAGGGAGATGTGGCAAAAGAGAACTAAGAAACCTACCTTTTTATAGAAGTATAAAGCTCTATATTAAAGAAAAATATATATTTTTATGTTAGAGAATTAATTTCAAAAAGTGGTTATTCCATGGGTTGAAATCTCTGTAGGTCTTAATTCTAACACAGGATGATAGGTACTTATTTATTGTCAACATCTTTGGAAAAAATATGGAAAAAAAAAACCCATGATGATGAGTAGTGAAGTAGTAAGTTATTGACAGCTGGGATTGCAAATGTCAAAGTTGATCAGGAGCTGGAAACTGATGATTATTTAACAATCTATAGAAATGTCTCTGACATGTATACTCTTGGAAATGCTGAAAGTGTACATACAACTCAACCATAACTGAAAATTACATGAAAATCATACTTGTTATATGTGGATTACTTTATTTTGCACTATGAAGTTGACAAACTGATTCACTGTTTACTCTTCTCTCCAGTGTAAAAAGGACCATGTAACACACATATAAAAACAAAAAGTAACCTTGGGGGCCGGAGTGTTAGCTCAGTGGTTCCGGCGCCTGCCTTGCAAGCGCAAGGTCCTGAGTTCGATCCCCGGTAACCACATATAATGCTGGGCGTGGAGACACGCCCACCAACAATCAACACCGCATACCACAATGCCAGATGTGGTGGCTCACGCCTGTAATCCCAGCACTCGGGAGGCAGAGACAAGAGGATTGCTTAGTTCGCGGCGGCTTGCCTGGGCACCATAGTGAGCTCAGGGTCAGCCTGAACTACAAAGCGAGACCCTGTCTCAAAAAGCAAAAAAAAAAAAAAAAAAAAAAAGTAACCTTGGTCCACAGATTACATTGTTTATCTCCTTTTCTTGTGGTTATGCAGTAAGCTTTAAAAAAGATTAGATTACTCTGCCATAAAAAATGACAAGTTTCATTCATTTATGTGAAAATGGATACACCTTGAGGACACACTGATAAATGAAATAAGTAGAGCACAGATATGTAAATACCATATCTTTTGTCTGGTATGAGAACCTATAGATGTAAATGAGTTCTAGAATGTATGATAGAGTTTGTAAAATAGGAAATATTCAAAGTGAATTTGGTGGGGGAACATAATGAGGGGAAAGAAGAAATATGATTCAGAAAGGAAAAGAAATAGCATGTATATAAGAGGTGGGGGGTTGTGGGTGGATAGGGATATGTGTAAAAATGAGAATTAACTGTGTCATATACTGGTACAAATTCCCCAATGTTGAGTGTGAAGGTGAACTGTATATAAAATGAGCCAATAAAGATCTCAATTAGATTGTAAAAACAAATGATATTTGTCAAACTTTGTACCATGAATATCAGTCATATTTGAAAAGTGACCGCAGATTCCTTTTCTGCTCATTAGAGACATTCACCAAAAATGGAACCAAGAGGTCAGTCACAGACTGAATTTTGAGGGACATGAATCTACAAAAACAGGAAGTTTTGACCACTGACTCATGGTAACAGGACTGAATAAGCTCCAAACAGAAAGACAGACATAGATTTGAAAACCAGCCATGTCCACTGCATATTCAGGACTTTCAGTGGCATTATACATTTAGCTAGTGCTATAGTTTGGTTCTTGGATATTTTCCAAAGGCTCATAAGCTAAAGGGTTGGTTTCTATGGTGCAGTTACAGGGAGGTGGTGGGAAACATTCACAGATAGAGTCTAGTAGAAGATCTTTCAGTCACTGAGGAGTAGTGAGAAGCAGGTAGTGAGATCCAGCCTCCTTCATCTTCCTATCTTTTTCTTTCTGGCCAGGAATTGAGTGGACTGGTTCCTTATGGGCTCCCACCATGATGTGCTGTCTCCCTACACACCCCAAAACAATTAGATCAATTGATCATGTACGTGAACCTCAAGATTCAAAAAGAATCTTTCCTCTTCATAAATGGATGATCTCTGGTATTTTGTCACAGCTGTTTATAAGAATATGCAAATCTAATTTATTTCTTTGAACTTAGGAATGTCTATTTGGGCCTTAGTGCTTCTGAAAATTCATAATTACTAGAAAACACTTTGAATAAATCATATTAACATTTAAACAAGTTTCTGCACCAGTTTTTCTTTCTTTCTCTTTTTAAAGAATTTGCAGCACTGGGAATTGAACTTGAGATCTTGCATGTATCAGGTGGGTTGCAACACCACTGAACTACATCCCCAGACCCTCTGTAGTGGTTTCTGTTAGAAGTTTCATTTCCAAATCCAAAAGGAATTTGAATAAACTAGAACTGAGTGAAAAAATTCCTGGCCATTCTGATTTTGACATCTGGGTGGATACATAACGAATGCACACTAAGACGTGAAACGGAACTTTTTTAATGTCCAAATCAAGGGCAAAAGGTATTAAGTAAGCATACATTATGAAGAGAAGATCCACCCACCCACAACTTTGGAGAGTGCCGCCCACATGCATTCACAGTATTCCAGAGCCCTGTGCCATCATTCATCTTGGATATGGAAAAGGAGTGAAGGAGCTTACTTGAAGATGATGGAGAAGATTTCCTCAGAAGAACATTGCAGGATGACTCTTTGTCTTGAACTCCTAAGAGGTGGATGGCCTCTGAGTCCAAGAGTATCTTGAGCTGGAAAACTTAGGTTTTTCTATGAAGGGATAGGGAGAGAAGTAGGAGAGCATGTGTTGAATACTGAGGTGATAGAAGATAGATACAGGAAGAGGGATGTCCCTCTTCTCTGAAGCATTTGAGGGTAAGAAGCTTCTAGAATCATTTTGCCGTGAGTACAAAAAGAGAGCACCATGGGTAGACAAAGATGCCTGACTATGTGCCAAGAGGACTATGAATGTAGACTGGCATAAGTTATCTTGAAGGCACAAGACATATGCAGCAAAGGGTAGATATGCATTGTTAGAGACATGCTCAGAGGAAAAAAACAGCAGGCAGATGGTAGAGGTCATGCTGGGAGTGACATATTGGCAGATCCAAACAGGCTTCTCTGCAGAATCCACAGAAAAGCCTTTTAATTAAACACACAAAAACAAATGGTGGTACTGATGTATTTGAGTAGGTAACAGCTTCCTAAGTGTCAACGCTTTCTGTCTTCATTTCATTTTGGTCTTATTACACTAGGTAAGAGACCGAAAAAAAAATGGAAGGGATGAAAGTGAAAAAGAATGACGATACTGAGATTAAAAAAATGAAAAACAAAAGAACCTTTATTCTAAGTTTTGAGCTGAGTGAAGCCTGAGCTGGGGTAAAGGCAAAGCTGAATATAGAGGACTTTAAAGTTCCAACTTTGTTTTTGAAACAGGGAACAGAACTACTCAACATTTTTAGTATCCTTCAAGAGTGACCAGAAAAGCTATACAATCTACCTGTGATACTGCCAGAGAAAAACAGGACAAATTCAACACAGTGTACTTGAAAGACAGCATTGGGAAGAAAGATTTTTTTTTTACCTGCAAAGAAGTATGTGAAAATTGCCTAGTGATTGAACACAAACAGTATTCTAGTATCTATATCTAAACAGGGTTTAGGAAAAATGATAATGGATTGTAAATATAGAAGTAATTTGTGGTTTCCAATCAATGGATATCTGATCTAATTCCAAACATCTGTATTCCTTAGAAATAGAAGTTAATATTTTCTCATTAGTTTTGCACCGAGACTTGAGCCACTATTATGTGTAGAATTACTTAGAATAGTATCTAGTTTCTCTGTCATATTTCTCAAACTTGCTGGATATTTGTATTGCAATGTAACCTCACTTTTCTGAAATGTTCATTGTATTTTTGTTTGGTCTTGATGTAAGCAAACATTGGAAATGTATGTCTTTGTCTGTGGAGCCCGCTGGAGTTAGGAGTTGCTGAGAAGGGTTTTGGCAGGTGGAAGCCACAGGGCAACCTATGCCCTCTGCAGGTGCAAGGCAAGAGCCTCTGTGACCACTTGTGGCCATCAGGCTCTACGAGGCCACCAGTGTCTTCGGCTGCCCTCCTTATCACCCCGTTTGTTTTTATCACCAAGTATTAAAGTTGAGAAAGTCCAAGAAGAGTGACCTGTCTGAAGGGCAAGAAAGGATTTCTTTTACTGTGAAGAGTAATCCACGGTGAAACCTTTGCTTTCTAACACATAACTCAGCCAGTGCCTCCATTAACAACAAAGCCTGTGTGAACAGAATTATGCATCTGGTTCTGTAAAGTGATTCAACTTTGCTTAGTCAAGTTGCTATGGAGTTAATCCCAAGATAAGGAAAAACAGGATGCCAACCTATTTTTTTCAAGGATTAGCTGGTTGGATATTATTATAGGTGAACAAGTGCCGGTTTCATTTCCATGTACAAAAGCCTATCTTGGCAGAGTTGATGCTGGGGCCAGCTGAGTCCTGGTTAAGAAACCATGATGGTGGCCATCTGTTAGTGGTCAGTGGCACTACAACAAGAATTATTTGACAGTCTGGGAGTCCTAGGAGCTGATTTAGATGTCTGCTAGGACTCTGTTTGAGATTAACTCCACTTCCAAAGCTGGACAGTGCTAAGAGATCAGTGCTAATAGGTCATCTTTGATGCATGTCCTGAAGCAAGCCTGTGCTGATCCTGGCCCTGGCGAAGCATCCTGGGAGAAAAATCCAGTATTTGCTCACTCAGTGGTCATCTCTGATTTGCTTTCTCACAATGCCACACAGAAAAGCAACATGCTGGCTCCATCCATTTCAGAAGCAGCCTTTGCGCAATTATACAGTGGGGCCCGGGAAAGGAGGTTGTTGAATCTGAGTTCTACTTTTTCATGTATTTTTTGTGTACTATTTGGCAAGATGGCTCACTTGCTTCATCCGAATCATTATTGATTAACTTCATTGAGAAAATGACAGAGGCAAAAATGAAGTCACATAGCAAAGCATTTCTACAGTGCTAATTACAAACATAATAATCATCTAATACACACACAAACACCTGATAAAATCTAATGACAAAACCATTTAGTTTCTACCAAATCTTGATATTATATGAATATTCTCATGATGTCTAAATATTCCCAATAATGTGAGTAGGAAAAGATATAATCTTGGGACTGAAATTTTGCATGTTTTCCAAGGATGGATATGAACTGCTTAACATTCAATGACATTCTGTCTCTCATATGAGGGTAACAAAGCTTACAAAATTGGCTTTTCCTAGTTTTCCAAGTTTAGTCATTTTTCACTCTCCAAGGAGAAGGCAGAGGGCAGAGTTACTGAAAGAGGTACTGATATAGTCAGGGTTTGTAAGGGAAGCAGGTTTAGCACAGGGTGCATAGTTTATAGGATTCTTTTACAATATTCACCCCAAAAGGCAAATGCAAAGGAGTGCAAGAGATCTAGATACACACTAGAGGCCCAAATAATCCAGCCAGGGGCCTGGATCCCACCCTAATGTTCTGTACAAGTCCATCTGAAGGCCTAGAGTCTAAGACAATATTCTCTATGCATCCAGCCAGTGGCCTAGAACCCACTGCAAGAACTCTTGCTTTTCTGTATCACAAATCTGTACCAGGAAGGCCCAAAGGTCATTAGTGGAAGGCAGAAAACCTCTGCTGGTGAGTGAAGGATCTGTGCCACCAGGCTGAGGAATCCATACTGGAGCCAGGATGTTATCCTCATGGTGAAGATCAGAGCTCTCCCAATGAGAACAGCAGCAGGGTCCAGTGACAAGGAGGCCTGGAGCTCCTCCTCCTAGAACAGCCAAGTTTGCACCAGGAAATCCAACTACAGGAAATTGCTCTAGAAAATCAACAGCCCCAATCTTCACCTCCAGTTCTCTTTTTATTCCATTGGCAACAATCCTCAGGTGAATCTTCCACACCCAGACATGTTTATTCTGTTCATCTGAGCATTCCAAGCTTACCATGAGTTAATCACAAGTACTTCACAGGCAAGCACCCTTGGTGTGGAGGAACTATGAAAAGCAGAGCATAGGCCTTGGTGACTCTGAAGTCTGGGAACTCCGAAGGGTGTTTTTTGTATAATCTATGATGCATTTATCACTCTTGAAGAAGATAGAAATAGGAAAAAATGTTTGCTAAGTTTTATAATTTTTATTGTATTCTGGTGACAAAATGATTTTTCATTATTTTTATTTTATGCTGATGTTTATTAAAAACTTTATCAGTGCACATTAGTAGTACAGAGAATGAGCTTCATTTTGGTATGTTGGTCCATGCATATGACATGCTTCGATCATTTCACTCGCCATTACCTATCCTTCTCCTTCTCTCTCCTATAAATTCCCACCCAATCTTCTAACATTCAGACCTCTACTGTCAAGGTTTCTCTTCTATTCCATATATAGAAAATACATGTTATTTGACAATGTTAGTCTGGTTTATTTCATGTAGCATACTGTTCTGCAGTTCCCTAGTTTTTTCTGCTAATGAAATAATTTCGTCTTTATGACCAAATAATGCTCCATTATATGTATATTGTATGTACATCACATTTTCTTTAGCCATCCATCTGTTAATGGTCACCCAGGACAGTTTCCAGATCTTAGCTATTGTGAATTGCACTACTGTAAACACAAGGAACTCTATAATATAACATCTTCTATTCTTTTAGGAAAGCACTGAGTCATGGGTTAGCTGGGTAAAGTGGTAGCACTATTTCTTGTCTGTATATAGTTCTTGGCCACAGAAAATCTGTTTGAAGATTTGTAATGTATGGAAAGTATATGAGAGGAGAATAAAAGTTTCCAGATACTTTGAGGTGGCCACTGTAGGGTGTGTGTGTGTGTGTGTGTGTGTGTGTGTGTGTGTGTGTTTCAGAGAAGATTAGGCTTGAGGAGTGATAAAAATTTAGAATATGTGGCCTTGAGCTTAAAGACCCTACATGATAAAACTTTTCACATAGAATACTGACAACATCTTGCTAAATATTGCAAGATGTTGGGTACTTTCTTGAGAAACTTCAGAACATGAATTTTCCTGCACTATCAGTTGCCATCTTCCTGCTATCCTGCCTTTCTGGTTGCAGAGGGGAAGAGCACAGGCCCTGTGGCTTGCTCATGGACAGAGGCACACAGAGTAGTGTGGCAGAAGCTGGTAAGTGTCATCCCTTGTTGGTTCTTCTGTCTGCTCAGTAGTCTTCTTGGTATAATAGCATTGCTGATCCTTTTCTGCACAATCTGGCCCAACTTTTCCAGGAGCTTTTCACACTATTGAACCATGACTTAGCCAAGCATTAAAATTACATAAGTAAATAGAAACAAGGTGAGACACAGGCAAGCCTAAGAAGATGCTGTTGATAGTCTTTATGCTCTTTGCTTCTTCATCTGAAGAAGATGATATTTCAAAGAACTCCTCTCTAGTAATGTAAAAACAGGAAAATACTATATGTTGGCTACCTGCATATGAAAATGCATATTTATTTATTTATTCTTTTTTTTTTTTTTAGTTTTTTGAAACAGGATCTCACTTTGCAGTTCAGGGTGGCCCTGAACTCACTATGTAGCCCAGGCAAGCCTTGAACTCTTGGCAATCCTCCTGCCTCTGCCTCCCAAGTGCTGAGGTTACAGGGGTGAGCTACCACACCCAGCATTGTGGTATGTGGTTACTTGGGAACTTGTGCTTGCCAGGCAGAAGCCAGAACCACTGAGCTAAATCTCTGGCCCCAAAATGCTTATTTATTACCCAACAGCAGGAAATGCATCATCAAGGCAGGATGTTTGTATTTGTTCTTTAAGCATTCTCGTGTCCTGGACTTCCCCCAAGACAGATGCAGAGCACTTTCATCAGAAACATTCCTAGCATTTTATTTTTTAGCTGCTTTTCAGAAAAAAAGCAAGTGATTTATTCAAAGTATTTTGTTGCCTACGTGGCTTTTCTATAATTGCCTAAGGAATTTATTAGAAGGATAAAGACATCACATTAATATAAAACCAATGAAAGTCTCAATAGGTTGAGCTTAAATATATTCTATGTCACAACAAATGTGTATGGTTTTATGGAAGACAGTACAGTTCACAGCAAGTTTTATAGCTAAAATTTTGCTTTAGCTTCAACCCCTAGACCTAGAATATTCACTCTTCCTAGCTTTTAAAAATACTTAAATAGAATATGTGGCAGTGGACTTGCAGACCCTTTCTTCCATGTATTTTGTGCTTTTATTTAACCACACTTTTTGTCATATTTCCTAGATTACACAGAAATCTAAGGTGGTACAAAATACAAATTTTCATTTACTCTAATTCTCAAGCAGTCTTTTTGTGAGAACATACTCTGATAATTAAAGGCCATTTGCTTTTTGGAATGCAACCATTTGTTGCTTCTGTTTAAAATTATTTCCATTTTCACGCACACACACACATGTATAAGTCACAACTGAAATACTAGAAGGACAAAAAGAGAAAAATATAGTGTCCGCTTCCTATCCCTGATTTCCATCTGTCCAATTTTGTTTTCCTCCCCCATTTTATTAATTATTCTTAATCTCTTCTGATTTATTCCACACATATAAAAGTAAATATTCATGTTCTCCTTCATGTTTCTCTCGTATAGTGATTGCACACCCTCTGTACTATACTGTCCTCACACTGTGCTTTTAACTAAACAATATATTCTGGGCTCCTTCCCTCTCCCTACACAATGTACTCTCTTGTTCTTTCCCTTCTATCTGACTAGCATTGTGTCTCAGGATGGTGTTGTCATTACCTAGTCATTTACTTGCAGATTGACATGGGAGTTATTTTCAGTCTTTTGCTTTTATGAAAAATACTCCATGAGTAACCTTGTCCTTCCACTAGTTTCATGTGTTGAAATCACTCCAGAATTCATCACAAAAAGAGGTGCAGGCTTTTTAACTTGATAGGTGGGGGAGATTTGCACTCCACAGGTCTCACCGCCCCCCAGGTACTGTTTTGCCCATAGCTTTGCAAGTGCTGTTGTGCTGTAGTCTGCTAGAAGACAGTTGTGTGTGTGGGGGTCTTTATTTATCACAGAGATTAATTTCACATGTCACATGTTTCCAATATAGTCTCCCATCTTTAAGATTAGTTAAAAGCTTCTGGCTTTAGAAAAGCTTTAATACAATTTTAAGACATACTTCATCCTTCTAACTTCAGGATTTTGAGCTTTACCCCCAGCTCTTTTTCTTTTACTCAGGGAAAGAGTTGCAATCTGGGTTCTTCTTCCCTGTAAATTTGGGTTCCCTGTAAATTCTCTTCAGGAAAGTGCACTGGAGTAACTGTAGTGCATACCCAGAAGTAGACTTGTTGGGTCATAGATAAGTTCAAGTTTTCCAGATTCTTGAAGCAACTTATAGTCTTGCTGGCAGTGTAGGAGAGCATGTGCTATCCCATAACCCTGACAATAATTGTTACACCAGTCTCTAATCTTAGGGATTTTGGTGGGAAGGATTTAGATTCATATTGCCCTGATGACTAATGGGTTTGAGAGAGGAAAAGGGTGGCTGTTCCTTGGTTCTAGTCCGAGACTGTAAGCAAGTAATCATGTGGTTTTAAACTAGCACAATTCAGTCCCCAAACATCAAGGAACTGAATAACTCCCTGGCCTGAAAGTCAGCCAATCAACCATATTCCTGTCAAAAGCAAGGATCTATATTCTGTGCATGTCACCTTTAAATAAACAGAGAAATAAACATTTCTAATTTATTTCAGCTGTTATGTTTTTTCAGTTACAAGGAATACTTTTGCATGATGAATACTTTCTTACCACCAGATTCTGAATCATAATTCCATGTTATACTTGAGAAACTTAACTGTCATGCAATTCCCATTTAGACTCTAGTCCTCTTGAAATTGTATTTTGTTTTTTTCCCCTTTATTGAGATTCTTCATACATTTGATATGAAATGTGATATGATCACATTCAAAATTGACAATTTGTAGTTGTGTGTGATATATTGTGATTCACATTTTTCCCATTCCCCTTCCCTCCCTACTCCCCATATAAATGAGCTTTTTTTCCATTTTTAATTTTTATTATCAAGTTTTTTCTTCCCTTTCTTTACTTCCTCTCACATCCCCTTTCCCTTTTCCCTTTGAAAAAAAATTTTCTTCCTATTTCAAAATACCTATCATACATTCTGGACCTCATTTCCACTCTTAGCTTCTCATACTAGAAAAATAGTACAGTATTTACACATCTGTGGCCTATTTGTTTTACTTATGACTGTGTCCTCAAGGTACATCAATTTAAATATAAATGTCTCTAATTTGCCCTTCCTTATACTCCACTTTATATAAAAAACCCATAGCTTCTGGACTTTATAAAAAAGTGGATTTTTAAAAATTTAATTTATTGGTACATTATATATACAATTTGATAGCACTCATTTTTTTCAGAGTGAGGTGGAGTTTGAGGATTGTTTTCAAATGCATCATTCGAATGATCAGTGATATTGAACAATTTTTTATGTTTATTTGCTGCTCCTACATCATCTGAATAATGTTCCTTTCAGATTTCCATGTTTGAATTGGGCCTTTAAATTTGGGGGTCTGATTATTTTAACTTTTAAAAAAAATTGTATTGGTACATTTTATTGGTGCATTATATATACACACATCACAATTACACTTCATGGGCTGGAGATTTAGCTCAGTGGTTCTGGCACCTGCCTTGCAAGCACAAGGCCCTGAGTTTGATCCCAGTAACCACATACAATGCTGGGCATGGTGAATCACGCCCACCAGCCATCAATACCACATACCACAGTGCCGGGCATGGTGCTCACACCTGTAATCCCAGCACTTGGGAGGCAGAGGCAGGAGGATTGCTGAGTTCGAGGCTTGCCTGGTCTACACAGTGAGCTCAGGGCCAGCCTGAACTACAAAGTGAGACCCTGTCTTAAAAACAAAACAAAACAAAACAATTACACTTCACATTGAGAATTTGTACCAGTATATGACACGACTTAATTCTCATTTTTCCTCCTCCCCTACCTACCCTACCTCCTCCGCCCCTATATACACAAGCATCACTTGAGCTAAATCCCCAGCATTTTATCTTCTTTATATATTCTGGACAGTAGCTCTTGTCTGAGGGGAATAGCTAGTAAAATATTAACCCAACTTGTAAGTTATCTTTCCACTCTGTTGGTGGTTTCTTTTGCCATGCAGAAGACTTTTTAAAATTGAATTCGCTATTGGTTCATTTTATATACACATTATGATCACA
>PVIC010019338.1:19017-30725 GCA_004025085.1 Thryonomys swinderianus | reverse complement strand
CATGTATAAGGGGGAGGAGGGGGGAGTGGGTAGGGATATGGGTAAAAATGAGAATTAACTTGTGGCATATACTGGTACAAATTTCCCAATGTTATATGTGATTTTGAGATGTATATAAATTGTACCAATAAAGAATTCAATTAAAAAAAACAGCATTTGACAAAACCCAGCACCCATGCATGATTAAAACCCTACAGAGAGCTGGGCATGGTGGCTCATGCCTGTAATCCCAGAAGTAGGGAGGAAGAGGCAGGAGGATTGCTGAGTTTGAGGCTTGCCTGGGCTCCATAGTGAACTCAGGGCCAGCCTGAACTACAAAGCTAGACCCTGTCTCAAAAAAAAAAAAAAAAACCTACAGATAATCAGAATAGATTGACTTTATCTCAATCTATTGCAAGCTATTTATGAGAAACCAACAGCCAGCATCACTTTAAATGGGCAAAAACTGAAACCTTTTACACTGAGATCAGGAATGAAACAAGGATATCTGCTGTCATCACTCTTGTTCAATATAGTGCTAGAAACATTAGCCACAGCAATTAGGCAAGACAAAGAAATAAAAGGAATAAAACTAGGTAAGGAAGAAGTTAAATTGTCATTATTTGCCAGTGATATGATTCTTTTATAGAAGATCCTAAAAATTCAACCAAAAGACTGCTAGACTTGATTGCCAAATTTAGTAGTGTAGCTGGATACAAGGTCAGTCCTCAAAAATCAAACAGCCTTTGGGGCCGTAGATTTGACTCAGGGGTTCCAGCACCTGCCTCGCAAGTTCAGGATCCCTGGTTCAATCCCCAGTAACCACATACAACAATTTGTGGCGTGGTGACTCATGCCCACTGGCAATTAGTACCTCATACCACAAATGCTGGGCTTGGTGGCTCAAACCTGTAATTCCAGCACTTGGGAGGCAGAGGGAGGAGAATTGCTGAGTTCAAGGCTTGCCTGGGCTACATTGAGCTCAGGGCCAGCCTGAACTATAAAGCAAGACCCTGTCTCAAAAAACAAAAAAATCAACCACCTTTGTATACACAAACAAGAGTCACTGAAAGAGAAATTGGGGAGTCACTCCCTTTCACAATAGCACCCAGAAAAATGAAATAACTAGGAATCAATCTAACAAAGGAGGTGAAAGATCTCCACTCTGAAAACTACAGGACTCTGAAAAAGGAAATAGAAAAGGATATCAGAAAATGGAAAGACATCCCTTGTTCCTGCATAGCGAGAACCAACAACATCAAAATGGCTATACTCCCACAACTATTATGCAGATTCAATGCAATTCCAACAGAATTTCCATCAACATACTTCACAGAGGTAGAAAAAAAATAATCAAAAAATTCATCTGGAATCACAAGCAACCTAGAATGGCAAGAGCAATTCTAAGCAACCAGGATATGGCAGGGCGTATTACAATCCCCAACTTAAAACTGTACTATAAAGCCACTGTGATAAAAACTGCATGGTACTGGCAAAGTAACAGACCTGAGGACCAATGGAATAGATAGAAGTTCAGAAACAACTCCAGATATACTAAGCCACCTTATCTCTGACAAAGCCTTTTTAATAGTGCTGGAGAGATTGATTCTCAACTTAGCAAAGACTAAAAGTAGACCTGTATCTCTCATTAAGCACTAAATAAAATGGAATAAAAACTAAATAGAAGAGAAACTCTAAACCTGCTGAAAGAGAGGCTATGTAGAATTCTTAACGATGTTAGCTTAGGTAAAGACTTCATGAACAGGACCCTGGATTTAGCTCAGTGGTTTTGACATCTGCCTGATGTAGGTAATTATGTAACATTTGGCATCTGCCTGACAAGCAGAAGGTCCCGAGTTCGATCCCCAGTACCACACATCACAATTTCACACATGATGGCTCATGCCTGTAATCCTAGCACTTGGGAGGCAGAGGCAGGAGGATTGCTGTGAGTTCAAGAATCTTCTGGTGATACATATTTCAGGACCAGCCTGAACTACAAAGACCCTGTCTAAAAAAAAAAAAAGAAAAACACTTTTTTGGGGCTGGAGAATTAGCTCAGTGGTTCTGGCGCCTGCCTCACAAGCACAAGGTCCTGAATTGGATCCCCGGTAACCACATACAATGCTGGGTGTGGTGACTCACGCCCACCAGCAATCAATACCACATACCACAGTGCTGTGCGTGGTGGCTCACGCCTGTAATCCCAGCACTCTGGAGGCAGAGACAGGAGGATTGCTGAGTTCGAGGCTTGCCTGGGCTACATAGTGAGCTCAGAGCCAGCCTGAACTACAAAGTGAGACCCTGTCTCAAAAAGAAAAAAAAAAAAAAAAGCACTTTTTGAGCAAAACTTCAGTCTGTATACATTAGGACAAAGAATCAACAACAGGAATTTATTCCTATTAAAGAGCCTCTGCATAGCAACAGAAACTACCACCAGAGTGAAGAGACAATCCACCTCATGGGATTACTCAAAGACCTATTATCTAGAATATACACACACAAAAAAAAAAACCTTTAAAAAAATGAGACTCCTTCCAATTTTAACCACCCAATTTAAAAATGAGTATCTAAAATGAAGACATTTTTCAGCTATATAACCACCAAATAAACATAAAAATTATTCAACATCACTGATCATTCAGGAGATCAAATGAAAACAATGCTGAGATTCTACTTCATTCCAGAAAGAATGGCTGCTATGAAGAAATCAACCAATAGTAAATGCTGGTAGGGCTGTGGGGTAACAAATGACTTGCTATTATTTAATATATTAATATTATTATATTGTAAAAAGTTTTAGAAGAACTGGTATGACAATTAGCATAAACACTATTGACATCCTCTTTGAATGGATTTATTTACATGTACAGAAAATTTGTTTTAAAATATACTCAATATATATTTAAAAGTATAAAATATATTCTGATTATTAAAATTTAAATGGAAGATAGATAAGAAACAGGAAGACAGACTGAAAAGGGAAGGGAACCTGGAGAATTGGGGAAGGAAGTAAAAGAATCAAGTTTCTATATGTTTATCTACCAGTTTCCCATAATGAACATACTTAATATATGTCATAACATACACTAATAAAAATGTTTAATAGATTTCTGCTTAGAATAAAATTTGCAAATTCTTCAAATACTCATGTTTTATATTACGGTGAAAAGTTTAAAATTTGACTTGATTCTAACAAAACAATTTGTTGTAAACTTCATTATGTAGGTAAACTTTTTATGAATAAACCTACTTAGGGTAACCTTTTGTACTTGAGGAGTTGGGATCCTGGAGTTCTTAAGGAGGATAATTGCGTGTTCGTGTCCTGGTGTGATATGTCCTTCCTTCAAACCTCGTTAGGACTTTGGCACACAGAATCAGTCTGCTGTGTCAAGGGGTAAAATCTCAGTCTGCCTTAGAAACCTAACCTTGATCTTTTGTTATTTTCAATAATTATATAAAAATAGCTGAATGGATTTAAGAACATCAGTCACAGAATTTCTTGTAATACTGACTGGAAGTCTAACATAAAGACTATAATCGGAGAAGCAGTGAAATAAATGATAATAGAACTTTACAAAAGGAATTTCTTAGAGTTTTAACAGAATTGTGTGGCTCTATGACTGGATAAATGAAGTTTAAAATAAAGTATCACAGAAGAGAATACAGTATAGAATAGCTTGACTATCTCACTTATTTTAAATGGGTAATGATTATACATTTAGGTGCACTTACACCCTATATACAAGTATGTAGAGACTTGCAGAGGTCTGGGCAGGTACTGTACAAATACCTATTGTTGTGTGACTGATAAAGCTCATTTGTTTTCATTGCTGCTACTGCCATTTCTATGTTAATCACTCTTAAATCTCTGTCTTCGTTTTATAAAGGCCTTTTAGAATCAAACTGAAATTTTCCAAACTAAATCTCTTTATATATTACAGATTGGATCATGGTCAATATTATGTCACCAACCATCCATTATTCCATGAAAAAATCTTTTCCTTAAATATGTCAGTAATATATAATCTTTGAATACTTGGGTCTCAGAAATAGCATAGAAACATTGGACATTTCAAGTATCAAAATTTGCTTGGAATTTTCCATAAACTAACTTGATTACTCATGTTAATTAGAAATGCTGAATCTAAAAGTATTTGTACAGTACTGAATATTGTTTTCAAAATGCTTTGAGCATTTTATTATTTAATTTCTATTTGTGATTGATAATCACACCAGCAGTTCTTTTTTTAAACCTAATTCCAAATTTTAAGAGGTTATTACACTTTTCAGTTAAGAGGAAAAAAAGGGTGGCCCTGTTTCCCTGTTTATTTGTATTAGGGAGGTATTGTATCTTGTTAGAATATTCTCCCAGTCTGATAATGTACTTATTTCATTTACACACGTTCCCACTGACTTCATACTCTTTCAGAAAAAGGCTTTACTTTGCTCATCTCCATTAAGAGAAGAATGGTAACTATTATAAAAATATCAGCAGCTATAGGCATAGGACATTGGTTTCTTTATGTAGGCCAAGAGTACCTATCTATCATTAGCTGCACAGAGCACAGACAGCAGTGCATACATGACTACAGATTGGATTGACACTAAGAAAGACTTTCAGACTATATACTCTGAAATACCTTTATTCCTCTTGGTCCCTCTTAATGAACTGGAAAGGTGTCCATCTACCTTCTCATCAAATACGAATAACTGAATTCAAATTCATTTTTCTCAGCAAGTCTCTCACAGGACTGTAGAAAATAGCCTACTTGAAGTCCAGTGCACAGAACTTTTGTTAACATTTTCTTTTTCCCAAAATATATAAATCAGTACTACCCAATATCAGGTGTTAGAGTGTTTGAGTAGCAAACCAAAACATTTGTTTAGACAGATTTTTAATCAGTGTTGTATCATTTCAATCTTAAAATGCATAAATTATGAAAATAATTTATAAGTGAATTGTTTAAAAACACCAGCATAAAAAGTACTTACAATTTTTAAAGACTTATTTGCATGTCTAATTAGATCTTTTCATATGATATGAAATTAGTAGTGCATTTGGAGCTACATATCACTGCTGATTATTTTAATAATTTAATAGATTGATAGCAATTCAGTGAAGAAGACATGTGAAAGGACTCATTATGGTTGGAACTAAAGAAAAAAACATTTACAAAGAATTTAGCTATAACTTTTGAATATATAAGCAAAAATAAGGTAATATAAAGGAACTAGTTCATTTACAACCCCAGAGTATGAAACTATGATATAATTTATCAGAAATATGTAGAACAGTGAATAGAAAAGAAATTTAAGTCTTCATCAAGGATATTACAACTGATTTCATTAGAGATTTCCTTTTCACTGAGAATTTTAAATTTAAATTGTCTATTTCCTTTCTGTTCCAATAGTCACATCTTCTAAAATTACAATAAATAATGAAATATAACATAGTTCATAGATGCAACTGTAAGGCATAAAGTCCAAAACCCAAGTTTATGTAATTTTATAAATACATTTGACTTTTTAACCTAATGATATTGAAATAAGTGAAAAATGAGGTTAAACTGCTTTTTTTTTTTTTTTTTGCTTTTTGGAGACAGGGTCTCACTTTGTAGTTCAGGCTGGCCCTGAGCTCACGATGGTGCCCAGGCAAGCCGCCGCGAACTCAGCAATCCTCCTGTCTCTGCCTCCCAAGTGCTGGGATTACAGGCGTGAGCCACCACGCCCAGCATTATATGTGGTAACCGGGGATCGAACTCAGGTCCTCAGGTCCTTGCGCTTGCGAGGCAGGCGCCGGAACCACTGAGCTAACCCTCCGGCCCAAACTGCTATTTTATACCATGATTAAACTTCATACAGCTTGAAATTTTAAAAATTTAAAGGAAATATGGGTTAACAGTCATAGTGGTTAAGTATGACTAAAGGAAGTAGGATGAGTATTTTAAATAGGATGTCAAAATCAATTGTATAGATTGAATTGCCTACATATTTTAAATGTATATTTTTAAATTTTATAAACAGGAAATGCATAAGTTTTGAAGTTATATGTACCTTATTGAGTATGTCATGTTGCTCATAGGAACACTACTGTTAGGTACTTAGCTTCTCTAATCATATATGTATACTTTCTTAATATGGATTTTACATTAATACATTCAGGTCATAGCTGTAATTTGTATGTTTTGCTGCAAGTAACTTGAAGCACTGTTGATACACATCACTGGTCCATTGTGCAAATTTTTTATTAATTTTCTTAGTAAAAGACAGAAAACAATGATTAGCTCTGCTCATACCATCAGTGGTGAAAGCCATTTATTGGTTGATAAGCTAGTCATGCTTGCATCTCTAGTAATTCAAATCAGCGGGGATATACTAAAGACTTTGAATAGTTTAAATATACCGTTTTTTATTTTCAACATATTTTAAACCACAAATGTTAGTAGTTGTCGAGAATCCTCTAAATCAAAGTTGTAAATCTAGTTCCATAGCTACAGGAGACCTTGACAGTTGTATAGCTGCTAAGAGTGCAAGACAGGAAAAGGGCTGTATGTTACAGACTACAGTAGTAGAATTATTTATTGTGTATAACTCATTAGAACATAAATTCCAAGAGGATAGATTGTTGATATCTGTCTGTCATATCAGGTACTCACTAGTTTTTAACATGAACCCCTAGTACTTGGTAGGCTTTTACCCCCTTTTTTGCTATATTGGTACTATATTTCTGTTTATACTCTTCAGTAGTTACAATTATTTACTTAGGATAAAGTCCTAGAAATATTCTTACTAGATGAAAAACCAAAACTATGTATTTTTAATCCTGATACAAATTCCCAAGTTAATTTACTAGAAAATGTATAATTAATGTCAGTTATTTCAGTAGTATATGAACTACATGTGTTTTCATAGCCAAGACGTCCTGCTGCCCTAGTATAAAGGTGCTATCTAAATATTTTATTCATTTGAAAATTTACACTGAAGACTGAATCCTGTTAAGTAATCCATTCACACAAGTACAGAAAGGCAGTGCATTTTGATTCAAGCTAATTGACAGCAAAGATAATTATTCTTTTATTACTTCTACTGAAAAAATAGGGATATAATGACTGGTATTAATTACTGAAGTGTTTAAACATGCCAGTTAAGTACGAAACAATGAAGCATCTAGATGAATATTGAAGAGAGCCTGCTTATTGCCACCTCTCCTTCTTTGCCTTTTTTGGGGGAGAAAAGCTCAAAGTTTTTCATTAGTTTAGAAGCATTTCTAGCTGTATCTTTTTAATATTTTAATTTTTAGTAGAAGAAAGTATCAAATTGGTACCAATTTTTAATTTATCCTGGAATAAGAGATGTGTAGAAATGATTAAATGCTGTCACATTTGTATATACACCCATTTAAACTGTGTTGTTGGTTCAGTAAAACTGTTGTCCCCTGGCTAGTTGCAGTCTGGATCTGCTGGTGTCCTTGTATCTTGTCTTCTCTTTGACTGTAAGTGCCACCTCATTTCACAGAAACTGGCCATTGGTGTTTCCAGTTCCGGACTCAGCAGTCCCAGACCTTCTCACGAGGTGTTTCCTTGGAGATGATCTACAGGCCTCTACAAAGTGGTCTAAGGATTGTCTCCCAAGCCCTGCCTCAACTGACATAACTGATTCTGAAGCTGAATATTTTAGACTACTTTCTGGGTTCCAGATTTTTCAATCCTTTCTATATATTTTAACAAGCTCTGTTATCTAATACATAATTGCTTGTGCTGAAATACACTGATTAGGTATCTTGTCTGACTTGTATGTCTGCTACTTATTATTTCTAACATAGTGTTCTTTCTCCAGTTTTAAACAAGTCTAATGAAAAGCAATCATGGTCTTGAGATTATAAACTCCTTTTTCCAACATATACATGTACATTGTGTGTGTGTGTGTGTATATATACATATACACACACACAATGTACATGTATTACCAACTGTGAGTGCATTCTGTGCAACCCATAGTTAGGTGATCTCAATGTTGTGTAACATAATAGAATGTACTTACAGAAACCCGGATGATATGCCTATGCACACCTTTGTGGCTAGACCATTGTTTATGCCATCCATTGTTGCATCGGGGACTTCATTCAGTGGTACCATGACTACCTTGCAAGCAGAAAGGCCTACTCGAGTCCCCAATACCACCAAAAATACCCAGAAAAATACAAATCAAAAAATGCCAGCAGACTGGAAGCTCATGATTCACTGTTGGCCAGAATATTATATACTCCATATGTTCATATACACACAAATATATGTGTATATACATATATATGTATATATATATATGTACCATAAAAATGTTGTGTAATTATAGACATGTAACACATATCCCTTTTGTATCATATATACAATGTATCTCTGATATATGATTTATATATTCATATATATGTATTCTAATTTATTTTATAATGTGAATCTTTATTGGTATATTATAAATACACATTGTGTATATATGCTCAACATTGAGAATTTGTACCAGTATATGACATGACTTAATTCTCATTTTTCCCCTTCCCCATGCACCCTACAACCCCCCACCTCTATAAGCTTATATGTAAGCTTTGTTTCCCTTTTTTACAAACACATTTATTTCCCCATTCCTTAAGCCTAAACCTCATTTCCCTTTGAATATTTACTATTTCACAATATCTATCATGCATTCTAGAACTCATTTGCATCATCAGTTTCTCACACCACAGAAAAGATATATTTACATATGTGTAACTTATGTTCACTTATGTCTTCACATCCATTTAAGTGTAAATGACTCAAAATCATTTTTATGGCAGAGTAATACTCCATTTTATTAAACACACACACACACACACACACACACACACACACACACACATCTTTATCCAGTCTAGAGTTGATGGGAATTTCGGTTGTTTCCAAGATTTGGCTATCACAAACTGAGCTGCTATAAACATGGGTGTAAATATGTCATTGTGATATAAATCTTCTAATTCTTTCATGAATATTGCAGGCAGGCAAATAGCAGGGTCAAATGGGACCTCTAATCCTAGTTTTTGAGGAATCTCCACATTGATCTCCACAGTGGTTGCACTAGTCTACATTTCCAACAACAGTGGAGAAGAATTCCTTTATCTCCACAGCCTTGGCAGCATTTGTCGCTGGCTAATTTCAAAATAGCAGCTATTCTTTGTGGAGTGAGATGAAATGTCAGTGTTGTTTTCATCTGCATCTCTCAAATGACCAGTGATGCTGAGCATTTCTTCATATGCTTCTTAGCTGCTTTTATGTCTTCTGGAAAGTGTCCCTTCATTTCTGATGCTTATTTTTCAATTGGGTGTTTAAATTTGGGGGGGGGGTGTTTTTTAAAGCTCTTTATATATTCTAAATAGTACCCCCTTGCCTGAGAAACAGCTGGCAAATATTTTTGCCATATGGTTGCTTGTTTTGTTTTTTCACTCTGCTGGTGGCTTTTTTTTTTTTTTTTTGCCATGCAGAAACTTTTTTTTTTTTTTTTTTTTGAGACAGGATCTTGCTTTGTAATTCAGGCTGGCCCTGAGCTCACTATGTAGCCCAAGCAAGTCTCGAACTCAGCAATCCTCCTGTCTCTGCCTCCCGAGTGCTGGCATTACAGGTATGAGCCACCACGCCCGGACATGCAGAAACTTTTTAATAAGATGAGATCCCATTTGCCTGCTTTCTCCTGCTAATTCTGGTGCTATAGAGGTTTTGTTCATAGTCTTTCCCTAAGCCAGTTTCTCCAAGAGTACTACCTAACCTGTTTTGCACCACGTTTAGAGTTTCTGTTTTAATGTTTAGATCTCTAATCTAATCCACTTTGATTTTAATTTAGTACACAGTGAAAGAGACAGATCTAGCTTCAGTCTTTGTCATGTTAAAGCCCAGTTTTTCCAGCACCATTTGTTAAAGAGGCTGTCTTTTCTCCATTGAGGGTGTTTGGATCCTTTGTCAAAAAATAAGGTGGTTTAGTGTATCTGAAGTGATTTCTGGATCTTCTAATCTGTTTCACTGATCCTCAGGTCTGTTGCTTTGCCAGTACCATGCCATTTTTAATCACAGTGGCTTTGTAGTATAGTTTCAAGTTAGGGATTGTGATACCTCCTGCCATGTCCTTGTTCCTAGAATTGCTTTTGCTATTCTAGGTCTTCGGTGGTTCCAAATGAATTTTTGGATTATTTATTTTCTCTAGATCTGTGAAATTGCTGTAGGGATTTTAATCAGGATTGCACTGATTCTACATAGTAGTTATGGGAGTACAGCTATTTTGATGATGCTCGTTCTTCCTACCCAAGAAAAGGGATATCTTTCCATTTTCTGATGTCTTCTTAATCTCCTTTTTCAGAGTGTTGTGGTTTTTGGAGTAGAGGTCTTTCACTTCATTGTTAGATTGATAGGTAGATATTTCCTAGTTTGGATACTGTTGTGATAGGAATTGACTCCCCAATTTCTCTCTCAGTAAATCTGTTATTTCTGTTTAAAAATGCTATTGATTTTTGAATATTGACCTCATATCCAGCTACACTACTAAATATGGTGATTAAATCTAACAGTTGTTTGGTGGAGTTTGTAGGATCTTCTATATAGAGTATCATGTCATCAGCAAAAAATGACAGTTGTAAATTTTTCCTTTCTTATCTTTATTCCTTTCATTTTTTTCTCTCATCTAATTACTGTGGCTGATATTTCTAACACTACATTGAACAGCAGTGGTGATAGTGGACATCCTTGTCTTGTTCCTGATCTTAATGTGAAAGATTTTAGTTTTTGACCACTTAGAATGATGGTGGCTGTTGGTTTCTCACAAGTAGCTCCTATTAGATTGAGACAAACTCCATCTATTCCAATTTTCTGTAGGGTTTTGATCATGAATCATGATGGATTTTTATCAAATGCCTTTTCTCCATCTATTGAGATAATCATATGGTTTTTGCCTGTGAGTCTGTTAATCTAGTGAATTACGTTTATTGATTTACATATGTTGAACCATCCTTGCATCCCCGGGATGAATACAACTTGGTGAACATGGTGATCTTCTTCTTGATAATTCTCTGTATTCTTTTTTTTAATTGAATTCTTTATTGGTACATTTTATATACAGCTCACAATCACACACAACATTGGAGAATTTGTACCAGTATATGATACAAATTAATTCTCATTTTTACACACATCCCTACCCATACACACCCCTCAACCCCTATATACATGTTCTTTTATTTTCTTTCAGAATCATATTTATTCCTTCCCCTTACATTCTCTCACCAAATTCCCTTTGGAAATTGCCTATTTTACAAAAACTATCATACATCCTAGGACTCATTTACATCTACAGATGCTCATATCAAAAGATCGGGTATTTGCATATCTATAATCTATTTATTTCACTTATTAGTGAGTTCTCTGTATTCTTTTTGCCAGTATCTTGCTGAGGAATTTTGCATAAGTGTTCATTAAGGAAATTGGTCTAGTTCTCTTTTTTGGCTGGGTGTTTTTCTCATTTTTCAATCAAGGTAATGATTGCTTCAAGGAATGAATTTGGAAGCACTGCTTCTCTTTCAATTTCATTAAAGAGTTGGAGAAGTAGTGGCATTAACTGTTCTTTAAAAATTTTGTAGAATTCAGCCGTAAAACCATCAGGATCAGGGCTTTTCTTTGTTGGTAGATTTTTTTTTTTTTTTTTTTTTTTTTTTTTTT